>JADRCH010007458.1:2416668-2528216 GCA_019843965.1 Rhynchomys soricoides | reverse complement strand
AAGAAGAAGAAGAAGAAGAAGAAGAAGAAGAAGAAGAAGAAGAAGAAAAATGGGAAGAACAGAGTCTGTAGTCTGGCTTTAGGTGATGAACCCAAGGCCCAGAGTTGAAATGACTTGCTCAGTCACCCACTGCCTTAGTTTCTTTTCCTTTTGATATGATAAAATATTCTGACAAAAGCAACTTAAAAGAGAAATGTTTGATTTTAACTTACAAATGTGGTGGTTTGCATAGACATGCCTCTACCCCAGATTCATGAAGTTGAATGCTTGACCCATAGGCAGTGACACTATTAGGAGATACTGCATTGTTGGAGTAGGTTCAGCCTTGGTGGAGGAAGTGTGTCACTGTTGGGGTGGGCGTTGAGATCTCTTTTGTTCAAGCTACAGACAGTGATACAATGTCCTTCTGTTGCCTTCAAATTAAGATGTAGAATACTCAGCTCCTTCTCCAGCACAGTGTCTGCATGCTGCCATGCTTCCTGTCATAATGATAATGGACTGAACTTCTGACACGGTAAGCCAGACCCAATGAAATGTTTTCCTTTATAAGAGTTGATGTGGTCACAATGTCCCCTCACAGCTATGAAACCCTACCTAAGACACAGTCCAAAGTACAATCTACCATAGTGGGGAAGCCAAGGGAGCAGAAGTTTGATACAACTGATCATATCACATCCACAATTGGAAAACAGAGAGGGCTGAATGCAAGCTATTGCTTAACTTGCTTTCTTTATCTTATATGGTCCGCAATTCTGTGCCTTGGGAATTAAGATGACTTTTCCCACATCAATCAATGTGCAGCCAAGATTGTTCCCCATAGTCAAGGCCAGAGGCTCATTTCCAAGGTGAGTCTAGAGTCTATCAAGTTGAAAATTGACACTACCCATCACAATAAACTGGTGATTCCTTATTCAGTACCTTTTCTATTATACTATTTTGGAAAATGAATGTGATTCTCTTCTATAATTTAAACATTTATTGATCTTAATATAAGTCTAGCCTTTGAGGTTGCGATACTATGGTATTCATTTGATAGAGCATGTGTTTTGTCTGTTTTCTCAGAATATGTATTTCTTACTGACATGTCATTTTCAACTTCTCTTATATGTCAGAAACCATGGGGTACAGTACTGGTATAAAGAAAAGTCCCAAAGGATTTACTGATAGAAGTGATTTAGATTCATTCATGTGCCCTAAATAATTTCCTGAAGTGTTTTCTTTGGTTATCATTCTGATGCATATCTACTGAATATCTAGTTGATTGCTTATAGACAGGTATGTTTCTTCATTGAAAGTCTTTTCTTGGGACCCTGGGGAAGAACAATACGGTGTGAAAGGAAGCATTTTAAGCAATGCTCTCACGTGTCAGGAGGAATACCGTCACAGTAGAGATTTGGCATCCAAAGTCATGTATAAGAAAGCATTTAATGATGTAAAGAAAAAGAAGCCATTGTGTTTTTTCACTGCCAGAGGAAGTTTTATTTTAGAGTTCAAGTTTAGAACACTTCCAAACAAACATATGATATCCACTAGCCTACGCAATACTTCTTTTAAGGAAGTTATGAAAAAGAAAGTTCCCATTCAATAGTGTTGTTCAAAAGAAAAATCACTTAAGATCATCTAGTTTTATGGTTTGCTGAATTTTCTTTAAATATTTGCATGCCATCAATTAAGAATAATGGTAAAACTATAGTTATTCCAAAAGTATAATCATGATATTTAATATTTCTGCTGCAGGTAGAATTGCTATGTACAGTAACCACAATTATATATGTATATATTGATACATGTGCATATGTATATAATTAAATATGCATGTACCCATGCATATAACAATCAATTTTACTATTTATTTTTATTCTCACATTTCATATGCAGAGTCTTTCATAATATTAATAGTTTCTTTAAATGCTTTCACAGTTTTGGAATGTTATACTTAATTTCCTACATGCAGACCTTAACCCTTATGAAGTGAAAATGATCTCATATTCATTCTTCTTTTTTTTTTCTTTCTTTCTTTTTTTAACCTCAGGAAAAAGATGGAGAATGCACTTGTTCCCTCCAAATAAAGCAATTTAATCCTTGGGCTCCGTGAAATGGGATTTCCCAGCATTAAACAGTAATGAAAAATACATTAGTGTTCAGTGTTAGGAGCACTAGAGCACTAATTCTGTCAGGTTTGGAGTCATACATACTCACTTCCAAAAGTTTTTGGCAATCATACAGTCCAGCGCACAAGTGAAAGAAGCAAAATTGGGGGCTATGGGGAGTTACACAAATATCAATGTTCAGACATAGTTCTAAAGCTTTCTGAAAGTAAATTAAGTTTTCAAATGGCAAGGTCTAATTCCTATAATGTATGTGGAAATGATCCAATTTCAGGTCTGAGGTCCTAAAATAACTTGGTAAAATAATCTCTCAGTGGGGAAATTACTCTAAACTGTAGATCTGGTATTTTACGTGTGGCAAGGTTGTTGGTAGAAGTATATGCTTTTAAAACAGCACTTCTTTTTCCTCCATAAGGTAAGAAGGTGCTATGCCTCTTCCCCTACTCATTTTGTAGGTGATGCTTAATATGAATCATCATTGGATAAACTTTCAGCAGAAGTTACAATATCTCTGCTAAGATGTCTTGCCTTTTGTATTTCATTTTTGTATTTGAGTTCTGCTATAAGGCATTGCATTCATTTCTAAAATTTATTACACTATGAAAATCACAGGTGAAAATTCTTTAAAAATTAGGTTAGAGCATGTGATAGTTAATGTAAACTTTTAGCTTGACATGATCAAGAATAATGGAGAAGACAAGTGAGTGGACAATCTATGACAAGATATCTATATTAATTGAGGGGGGACCATCTCAGCTCTAGTTGGTACCATTTCCTAGGCTCAGACCCTTTTCTGCATGAAAAACAGAAATGAAACTGAGCTAAATTATTCATTGTTCTATAACTGTTGACCGTGGAAGTATTGTACCAAGTCACCTTCTACTTGTAGCACTATGCCTTCCTTGTTATAGTAAACTATCCCCAGGACCTGTAAGACAACAATCCTTTCCTAAGTTGTTTTTGTCTGGTATTTTGTCATGGCAACAGAAGAACCAATACACAGTACAATATTCCCTTAAATGATCAGTGACATATTTAAAGAAAGAGACAGTAAGAGTGATAGTATAATTTTATACATATTGATAATTAACAAATGGATGAATGTCAAACCAAGTATGATATTTTACTTTCAAAAATATTTGTAATCTGTTTGTGAAAATGGGTATTATAGGGTTGCAAACAGTGAGCTATTAGAACCCCTCAGAGCTCCCAGGGACAAAACCACCAACCAAAGAGTATACATGAGTATTCATGGCTCCAGATACATATGTAGCAGAGGATTGCCTCATCTGGCATCAGTGGGAGGGGAGGCAATTAGTCGTGTGGAGGCTTGATGCCCCGGAGAAGGGGGATGTTAGAGAGGTGACGTGGGAGTGGGTGGGTGTGTTGGAGAGCACCCTCTTAGAGACAAAGGAGAGGGGATGAGGTAGGAGGTTCCTGGAGGGGAGACTGGGAAGGGGAATAACATTTGAAATGTAAACAAGTAAAATGATTAATAAATTAAAGAAAGAAATATAGAAAGAAAATCCTAGAAGGATTATGTGCCTGGCTAGAACGGTAGTTTTAACGTCAGCTGTGCATAGAGAAGGCTCCTAAAATGCATGGTGCTTTGTTTTAGTGTGCCCATTGCATGTGGCATTCAACTATATGCAGTTTTTCCACATTCTTTTAGTGCATGTTTCTAAGAGGTTGGAAATGCAAATTTTGGCTTAAATTTAAAAGCTGTTTTAAAGCCTCCCAATAGCAATGGAACAAATTAATGCTTTCAAAACAAATGTTGCAGCAGAATTAACTGAACATAAAAGATAATTTTCTTTGGATATTAAAAATATTACCAGTATTAAAATTATGTCGACTATATCATTGCTCTTGGAAAATTTAACCAAAGTAGATACAGTATTAGTTTTTAAAACAGTATTTATGTATCAAACTTATCGCTCTTTAGTGATACTGTGATTATATTCTTTCAAATTTGATTTTTCCCAAAAGATACCATGCTGTGCACGTTGCAGAAAGGAATAATCTATTCCTGCCATGTTGGATAAATGTCATCAACAATCAGAAGTTGCATCTCTTACTGGGCTGAAGTAAATACAAATCATGAAGACTGTTGGCTTTCTTTCCAGTTCCTCTGGTGGTAAACATTGACCAAAGTAGTGTTGTTTCATACTTATGATCTTTTATTAGAAGAGGTTTTATACATTGGATTGGGAAAATATTAGTGAATTTTATTAGAGGATATTGGCCTAAAACCCAACATATGGTATTATGCAATACATAGTGTGTGTGTGTGTGTGTGTGTGTGTGTGTGTGTGTGTGTGTATGTGTGTGTGTAAAGTTACCTTTGTAAGTTCAGGAAAAAAAAATGAAATTCTGAAACAGGTAGGTGCCAAATGTTTTGAATAAGGGATTATTGGCATATGCAAGTAATTAAGTACCTTGATGAATTTTTGGAAGCAACATTAATGAATTTGTATAAAGATCATCATAATGTACACGTGCAAATATCACACCAAAGGTTTTTGCTGTAACTACTTTTGTCGGGTCTCTCAAGACTAATTATAAGGCTGAGCCTCTTGGTGTTGCTTTCTGAACTATTCTCTTAGGTTTGAGAGGAAATCAAAGGAATTGGGCTTCAAGGAAGGAAGAGAGGTTTATTACTAGTATTAACCACTACTACAAACCTTAAGTACATATGTCTACTTTATAGTATTAAATTATCCACTTGTCATAATGAGTTCTTATAACCTATGAGATACTAGCACATAAATTTGAATCTTAAGGCTAATGACTGTTACCTTCACAGTGCTCAGTGATCAACAAGTTAATCTTAAGAATATATGCTTATGGGCCCTTATAATTTCCAACTTACAATTTACTATTAGAGGATAGAAGATTTAAATCTAAGAAATTTGGGTTTTGCAAGAAAGCAGTGTAGACAAGTATTATACCTTTTCTCTGGATGAACCAAAACTTCTTTAATATTAATGTTACTAAAATTATTTCTTTAAGAAGTAATAAATTTTATTTTATGTACATGAGTATTCTCTCTGAATGTATGTCTGAGTACCACTTATGTGCTTGATGCCCATATGGGCAAGAAGAGAGTATTAGATTCTCTTGATCTGGAGTGACAGATGGCTGTCAGATACCATGTAGGTGATGAAAACTAAACCTGGGTCTTCTGCAAGAGTCATCAACTGATCTTAACTGCCAAGTCATCTGTCCAGCTCCCACCTTACCTATAGTGTTTTTAAATATAAAATTAAAAAAATCACCTCTTAGCAAACAAGTAGTTTGAGGAGAAGAATGAAATCTAGTAAAGAGATAGTCTAGGAGATGCTGAAATGGATGAAGAAATGTTCAAGAGGCTTTCACTTAACAAATACAAAGATGCACATTAAAACAAAGCAAAAAGAGGTCATGAATTTGAACAATAGGGGATATGGGATGGTTAAGAGAGGGAACAAAAAAGGGAGAAATGTAATTACATTATAATCTCAAAAAGTGCGGATGTTTATATATGCGTATGGCCATGTGTCTGAGGGAGATGCAGGCAACACTAGAAAGAGCAGCTGAGGAAAAATGGAGAAGAATTCACAAGGTGGATGACTGGAAGAGAAGCATCACAGAGGTTCTGGGGATAGGCTACCAGTAAATTATAATGCTTTCAATTTTACATGAGTTCAGTTTGGTTCTGTATCAATGAACTCTGCATGCTCCACAGCTCTCTGACACCATTCAGTGTCATTGAGAAGGCAAATGATACTTTGTTGAAGATTTTGTATTATCCTCTCATTAAGCCATCACGTAGTATTCCTAGTTAATTTCTGTTAGTTGTGTTGTCATAACCATTAGGTGTAAAGTTTAATATTGAAGGATCTCTCATCTTTTGAAATGATTATGCTGAAACTCATATATTACTCTTAAACTCTCCTTCGAAGCAAGAGATGAACCTTCCAGAAAGTTTCTAAGTCTCTTTCACTTCCTTTTCTGTTATTTCATAGGCTTTACAAGAAAAACAATCAGTGAAAAATCCACAAAGAAGTGTGCCCCGAATCCAGTTGTTCCTGACTTTGCTGGGATGTGCACTGGATTGTCTTGACTTAGTCATATTATCCAACCTTAGGCATAATAGTCAATATTTCTGCCTATAAATGACTTGTTTGCTAAGACAATCAACTCTTCAATTCAGATGAAGATAAGTAAAACTAGGACTTTACTAGCAAAAGGAAGGAGATGGCTCTATTAAATGTTATTTTGCTTAAATTACTGTATTAGTAAGACTACCTCATTTTCATGGCTGTAAAAATACATCTTTGCTTGTATTTTAGACTAATTTGACAATTTTAAACATTAGAGTTGTGTGTGTGTGTGTGTGTGTGTGTGTGTGTGTGTGTGCTGGGAAGACAGTGTTAAATACCTGGAGCTAGAGCTCAGAAGTGGTTGAAATGTGCCTGATATGGACTGTAGGAGCCATAGATCTTAACTGATGCGCTCCCCATTTCCCCAACTTTGCAATTCTATATTTTTAATTTTTTTCTGTTGTTTATAGTTATATCATTCATCCCCTTTTCCCAAACCTTCCTATTCTTGAACTCTTTCAAACTCATGTCTCATTCTTTTAATTGTTGCTACTTGTATGTGTGTGTATATATATACACATACATATATATTCTGTTCAATCTATATAATGTTATCTGAATGTATGTTTTCAAGGGTGATCATTTAGTATTGAATAGCCAGTTGGTTTGATTTGCCTTAGAGAAGCCTACTTTTTCCCACTCTGAGCACTCTTAGTTTCCTGTAGTTCATTGAGTATGGTTCAAATCTCTTTCTCTATTTATTTAAGCATGTCTATTAGAGCCAAAGCATTTGTTACATTAAGAAATTTTCTTTTATGTAAGCAGAATTGTAAATAAAAAACATGGTTTACCGTATAATTTGGAATTTCAAATGTCACTATATATTAATATATGATAATAAAAATTAAAATAAGTACTCATGTGTTCTTAATGGAAACTCTGTCATCCAATATATACCGTAAAACATGAAATAGGTAATTGTAATGTTTAATAGTATGCTAACATTGGTTCTTTGGCTTCTACTTTTAGCTAGTGAAGTATACCATAAAGAAAATATAAAAAAGTAATCATCTATGGATTTTTAATATTTAGTTTACACTAAAATTAAAGTTACATGTAGGTATGTAAGTTATTTTCAATCCCCAAGATCATTATTTATTGAAAAGCAACTAAAGGAAAGTCCTGAATTAAGTGTCAGTGTATCATTTAATATATTAATAACAGATATTCTAGAATTTTACGGTTTTCATTTTCAGGGCTTCATTTATATCGCACTGTTATAAATGGTCATCTTATATTTGCTCAGAAAGCAATGCATAAAAATTATTGCAATGTTATTTGTGAAAACAGAATTTAGAACACTGAAGCACAAATCAACAACTTTGGTTTTACATTACTTAACCCCTTAGTGTCAAATAAACACTTGAAAGGAAAATGAATCCAGGGTGCACGTGTCTCCATCTTACCTTCCTCGTACTTCATGTCTGAAGTTCTAAGCTATCATATGTTAATTAATGAGAGCACTCTATAATAATAGTAACAGAAAGAAAACAGCTTCATTAGCTACAAAAATAAAAAGATGAGTCTAAGAAATATGAACAAAACCTAGTGAGCAGTGAAGCCTAGAGAAGATTTTATTCTCGCCTAAACTCCTCAAAAGCCAAAGAAAATATTCTGGTTGTAAATCTTACTCCCAACCACCAATTCCTACATATTTGATGAGAAAAGTATTCCTGTCCTCTGTAGTCCTACCTTAAACACAATTTTAGGGACAAAGAACACCAGTTGACAGGAGTAAATAGAGTTTTGTGGAGGAATCCTGGCATGACATTATTTAGGGGAACAGTTGAATAGGCTCCCATCTTGCATAATGTGAAGATATGGCACCATGATATGAATATACATAAGATCTGAAATTTTTTCTCATTGCTTAACACACACACACACACACACACACACACACACACACACATTCACACAGCACTGGATACCACTACCATCACAACCACCCAATGAACAAAATTATTTGTACTATGGTTCTTGGCAAGAGTGTCAATACTCCAATATTGAATGATTCCTTGTTACAAAGGAGACCTGAATTTCATAAGTGATTTATGTTTTTACAGAAGGATACATGAAAGTAAATTAAAAGAAATACCTTTAGTACTGCTGCTCTGACTGAGTTGTGTGTGAATTTATCTTCTTGGGTGGTAAAGAGTTGGCTAGAATAGTGAAAGGAATGAACTTATAAACCATTTCAAGAGCTGATTTCCTTATCCATGTACTGATAAAATGAGAAAAATTATTCTACACACATAGGCTTAATGTAGATTTGTTTATTCCTGTTTTTTTTTCTCCAAAAGAAAAATGTAAAAAACTGTGAAAAGAAGTCATGGAATTTTCATGGTACTGTGGTACACAAATATATATTACTAAAATGTGCTGGGGCTAAAATTTAGAATCATGATTCCAATACTAGAATATTGCTGGCTGCCACTAAGCCTTCTGGATGACATAGTTTGTGTTATTGAGGGAGTCTTTTAAAGAAGTGTGAGCAAGAAAGGAACACCTCTGTATAAAAGATAAAGCCTTGGTTTCCTATCGTAAACTCAGGAAATGAATATCTTATGATTTGGATTTGAATCACCATTATGATTCTCATGCTTAGCTTGTATTTGGCATTATTTTATTTTCAGGTTATTTTATTTTCAAAAGGAATTAATTTGAACAAATTTAAATATTTAAAATTATAATTCAACCATTTTGTCAAAAAGAACAATTGTTCTTGTAGAGTGTTTTATGATGCCCAATAACTTACTTGCCTGCATTTTCACTTTTTACTAGCTGTTTTCCCATTATGTGGATGTACCTTATATCTGAAAAATATTTCTTTTACCTGAAATGTCCTTTGATTAATTCATTATCATAAATTTTTATTTTCTCTTTTTAACATTTTCAGTGAGAGATTATATCGAGCTATTTTCTGAGATGTCAACTTGAGGATCTCTGAAACTCTATTACTAAGCCTACCTTATAAGCATTGCTTATGGTAAGCTCTGTATTTTTAACTTGCTTTATTTTTCTTTCAATATCTGATTCTTCCCTTCAATTACATTACTGCTTATCTCCACAGACACCCCATCAAATTAACTAGACCGTTATGGTTCTCCAAAGACATACAATGTTCTAGATGAACATCACCCAGAATCCAAAAATGTTAACTGCTAAATTATTTTATAGCAATAGCTTTCCACATGCAGCTTCAAACTATATATACATTGCTTGGAGAATTCACTAACTGAAAGACAGCTAATGAAGAATTAAGGAAACAGCTCAGTAAGGAAACACATATAGATGTTCCCCTTACTAGATCAAGTGAAAATATTCATCAAAATAAAGCAAATTAGTGTAATGTTCTAATATAATATTCAATGTGGATTGAAAACTACATTGGACAGCTTCTACCGTTGAGATTAATGAAATGCATAGATAACTTGAGGTTTTTCAAACTAGAAAATGGGTCAACTGAAAAAAAATAGCTTCTCTCAAAGGGAAGAATATCAGATTATAATACACAGAAGAAAAAGTAAGAATGTGTTTTGAAGACATTATGAATGTATTGTGCTGATAACAATACTATTCATTATCCTAGAAATAAGAAAAAATCCATAGTAGTAATTGGTAGGTTTCATTCAAGCAAGGCTCGTGAACAAGCTAAATTTCAGTTAAGCTAATTTAAATATGATTTGAGAAAATATCCAAGGGAAGCATCTGTACTGATGATGTGTGTGATATTGAGGATATCATTGGACAGATTACTTATGTGATTCTAAAAGAGAATTCTAGGATCTTAACTGAGTGGCTGAGTACATACAAGCTCTTTTCTGAATGTCTAAATTTGCATACACTACACAGTGATTTAAATTCATGGATGGTCCTGATGACAATCTGAATTGGATTCAACTTCACTTTTGCTTTGGATATCTCCTGAGTGTCAAACAAATTATAGTAAAGAATAGAAATCAAATCAGGATTCAGGTGTGTACATGGATCCATTTTACCTCCCTCACACTCCATAAAGTCAAGCTCTCACTCACACATTAATATGCTTTTCCATCAGCATACAATAACACACCATTATGTGATTGATGGTGTATGTACCTAAGAGTATATAGGCAGTTCTAATGGGACTGGATTTTGTCCCATTAGATGGGACAGAGTTGGATAGATACAGAATCAGGGGTAGATCTAGGAGGACTTTGGGGATGGGAGTAGATATGATCAAAACACTATGTATGAAATCCTCAAAGAATTAATGAAAATATGAATAAAAGACACCATTTTATATACGTTTAGATTAGTGGCTACATTGTGACATTTCTAAGTGATGATGAAATCAGTTACAGGCATTAGAATCAGATCAATGTGGCTTTTCAGCATAGCTATGCCATTTACCACAAGTTTCACAAAGTATAAATACATCTTTACAAGCCACTGTTTTCTCTTCTGTGAAGTTAGGATAGTATTCTCATCTTTTAAAACTCGTGACAATCAAATGTAGGCATGTGTAGAGCACTGGGTATAATGTATAAAGAATACATACTATTACTAAATGAATGATAAATTAGTGAACACCACACCATGAAATCTATAGTATTCATGAACCATCTAGCAAGTAAATGAAATGAAACTTGGTTTCAAGATACTTGGTTATTAGCAATTCCTCCATTGTAGTTAAAATCCTTTCTCGATATTTCACTTTCTCCTTTTCTTCTATTAATTCTTCAAAGATATTATTGAAGTCATGAGTAAATATAAGAATTGTTGATGTCTATCCTTTATGCTTCATCTAAGCACTCTGAACATCTCTATTGATTAGCTTTTTTATTATTCTCAGTTCCTGTTACTTCACAAAACAAGTAGTGCTTCATGTTTCTCATCTGAGAGCTCTGGATGTATTACCATGCATATCTCTCCATACTCAATAATTTGGGGATATACATGTTTTTTGAAAGTATCTATTTCAACAGCACCTCAGAACTTAGCTATTACAGCAAAGATGTGAAACGAAAGTATTTCCATGCATACAATATCAGTGCTTTGTATTTACGAGGAGGCATCTTTCATCTGCATTCCTCAATGATTTTCACAAATATTATCTGATTCTTTATTCACTGGGCCAAGCTTCAAGCAATATTGTCTTTCAAAGAATTTTCTCAAAGCATAACAGACCTCATAAGGGTCTGAGGAGTCTGTATATCTGGTCAAAGTATCAGAATGTTCAGAAACATCCAAAAATTGTATGTGTGAAATACCACATATCAGACTATGTGATCTAGAACTATGATGACTCACAGGTAGAGATTTCACAGTAGATATATAAGCAGAGACTTTATCATATTGACATAAAGACCAGTAGCCACATTACAAGCTAATAATATCTGAGCAGTTTTGTCATCATGTCATTGTTGTTCTTGTTTATACAATATCTAGAAGACTGTTTCACCAAAGACTTACTGGTATTCTGGCTCCTCCACTATTTCTGGCCCCTCTTCTGAATAATGTTCTTCTAGCCATAGATGCAGAAGCTGTGATGTAGAGGCATCTGTTGGGACTGGGCTTCTCATGTTCTGTTGATCTCTAAATTATGACTTTTTTTTTTACTTTCACTGACTTTATGTTTTTTTTTTTTAAATGAAAACTGGATTCCAGATTTAACATGATTCTGACAATTATGTGAATTATTACAACTAATTAGCAATAACTGTTTGCCACATATAATAGGTACTATACTTATCATTTGAAATGTAAGTTTACGTGATGCCTTGCTGTTTACATATAGTATAAACTAACATCAATATTGTCATGTATTAAAATTATATTTGGGGTAGGAATGGCAAGATGGCTTAGCAATTAACAGCACTGGCTGTTCTTCCAGAGATCTGAGTTCAATTCCTAGCAGTTGAATATGTAATAGCTCACAACCATCTATAAAGTGATCTGATACCTTCTCCTGGCTTGTATGCACACAGAGCATTCCTACATTTTAGAAATACATGAAGAAATAAATTTTAAAAATTACATTTGGGTACATGGTAAAGCAAGGTTACATTCCAAAAAGTAGGAAATGAAGCATAGTAAATACTGACCCAAAACAAGACCAAAAACCAGCTGGGCAAACTCAGAACTCTACATCTTTATGTCTGATGTCAAAGTACTCTTCAGATCTCCAACTCATTTTAGCTTTATTGACCACAACATACTTCTTTCCCTTGGGCTGGTTCCACTCCATGTTAGCAGCTTTCTTCTGTAGGTATTGAACAACTCTGTCAACTCCAACATTTGGGGTCTCCAAGGTAATCCAGGTTTCACCTACACAGCCACATGCAATGGCTTCTCTATATATGTGATATGGATATATGAATATATGGGATACCCCTCATATATTCCTGTCCTTGGTGGCTTTCCTTAGTCCTGAAGGGAGATTTCATACCCCTTTTCTTGTCTCCTTGACTCTAAAGCTAGAACCACATGTTCTACTGTTTGCTGGGGCTGAAACATGGCTCCCTTGTTCAAATATATTTTCAGTAGTTTTCTGCTTTCAGTGGTTTCCTTCATTGGCTAAATTTGGCTATACTGGAACTAGCTCTATAGCCAAGGCTGGTCTTGAAGTCAGAAATCCACTGCCTGCTTTTGCCTGATTTCTACTGTGATTAAAGGTGTTTGCTACCAAGCTTTTCTTTAATGTTCTTTCACAAATTGGAAGCTTAGCTTGGTGAGGTTTTGCGCTGGGGTAACTATATTTAATCCACTTAGCACTAGAATTTTTTTTAATTGGATATTTTATTTATTTACCTTTCAAATGTTATTCTCTTTCCCCTTTGCAAACCCCCTATTACATCCCCCTCCCCCTGCTTCTATGAGGGTGCTCCACCACCCACCCACCCACCCACTCCCATCTCACTGTCCTGGCATTCCCTTACCCCGGGGCATCGAATATTCACAGGACCAAGGGCCTCCCCTCCCATTGATGTCAGATAAGGCCATCCTCTGCTGTATATGCAGCTGGAGCCATGGGTCCCTCCATGTGTACTCTTTGGTGGTTTAGTTCATGGGAGTTCTGGGGGGTCTGGTTGGTTGATATTGTTGTTCTTCCTATGGGGTTGCAAACCTCTTCAGTTCCTTCAGTCCTTTCTCTAACTCCTTCATTGGGGTCCCTATGCTCAGTCCAATGGTTGGCTGTAAACATCTGCCTCTGTATTTGTCAGGCTCTGGCAAAGCCTCTCAGGAGAAAGCTATATCAGGATCCTGTCAGCAAGCACTTCTTGGCATCTGCGATAGTTTGGTGTCTGCAGATGGGATGGATCCCCAGGCGGGGCAGTCTCTGGATGGCCTTTCCTTCTGTCTCTGCTCCACACTTTGTCCATGTATTTCCTCCTGTGAGAATTTTGTTTCTCCTTCTAAGAAGGACTGAAGCATCCACACTTTGGTTTTCCTTAGCACTAGACCTTTTAAAAATCTTTTTTTCCTGCACATTTTTCTTCTCAAACTGTACATTTGCTATTTTTCTCTGCTCAGCTTGTTCCTTACATTGTAGGTCTGCAAAAGCATGGTCACTAATTATCAAGCAACACTGTCACTATTAGGCTGTCTAGAAACTTCCTCTGTCAAAGCTGTTAATTCATAACTGTTCAATTTAGCCTCAGGGAGATTTTTTTTGCACAGGGGAAGAAAGCAAACATATTCTTCAACCAAATATTACAAGAATGACTTTTAGGCTATATACTAATATCCTTCTCTTCTGAAACCTCTTTTGGCCCCCACAGTTCAAATCCATCTCAGCACCACTGTCTTCTGTGTTCTTACTAGTATGGCCCATTAAATGTTGCTTAAAGAATTCCACTCCTTTCCTAATCCAAGGTCCCAAAGTCCATATTCTTCCAAACAAGATCACGGTCAGGCTTAAGTCAGCAATACCCCAGTACCTGGTACTAATTCTATCTTAGTTAGGGTTTCCATGCCTGTAAAGAGATACCATGACCAAGGCAAATCTTATAAAGGAAAACATTTAATTGTAACTAGCTTATAGTTCTGAAGTTTACTCCATTATCATCCTGAAACATGAAGACACGATGAAGCATAACTGACAGTTCTACATCCAAATCCAAAGTCAGTAGGAAGAGAAGGTGACACTAGGTCTGGCTTGAGCATATGAGACGTAAAAGCCCACATGTAGTAACATACTTCCTCCAACAAGGCCACACCTCCTAACAGTACTACTTCCTATGACCCTATGGGTACCATTGTCATTCAAGCTATGTCCACACACAAATCAGTACAATGGACTCAGCAGGTTGTATTTATATATCTGTGAATATATGAGCATGCATGCACACGATAATAAAGAAAAAGGCTATCAGCAGCTTGAGAGTGGGAGACATAGGGTTGGATTGAGGAAGGATAACTGGCAGGGTTGATTGGAAGAAAGGAAGGGAAAGTAATACAATTATATTTCAATTAAAGCATATTGAAATAATTTTAAGAGAAGACTGGCATATTCACATTTGTTGTTGTTTCTGTTACTATTACCTTTTGTACTGTCTGTTAAGATATATTTCTGAAAAAAATTACAAAAAAAAAAAAGAAAGAAAAGAAAAGGAAAAAATCCCTCCGTCAGTTTCTATAAGAGCTACCAACGATGGCAGTAGGCAAGGCTACTCAGGTATTTAGATCACTTCTCTACTTTAAGGTTGTTTTTATAATGTTTATTTCTTCTGTATGTGTACTTGCACATGTACACCCTCATGTGTGTATTCACATATGTCATGGTATACATATGTATGTTGGAGTATATCATAGTACATCTTCTGGTAGTCAGTTCAATAATTTTACCACATGTGTCCTGGGGATCAAATTCAGGTTATCAGTGTTGGTGGCAAACTGCTTTATCTACTGAGCCATCCACTGGCCTTCTTCTCAACTTTTGATTGCTGCCCCTCATATTTTTATTATCATGGAGACTGTGGCTATGGTTATATCAGGAAGGCATATCATTTAAGGTCTGTGGTGGTTTAAACGTGTTTGGTCTCGGAAGTTGCACTATTGGGAGGTGTGGCCTTGTTTGAGGAAGTGTTTCACTGTGTAGGTGGGCTTTGAGGGGTCACAGTACAGAAGAATCAGTATCTTCCTCGCTATCTTCAAGATTTAAAACTCTCAGCTCCTCCTTTAGCACCATGTCTTCCTGGACACAGTCATGTTTCCCACCAGCATGATGATGGACTAAACCTCTGAACCTATATGCCAGCCCTAATTAAATGTTTCTTATAAGCGTTGCTTTCCTCTACTACATATGCAATCGGAACCATGGGTCCCTCTATGTGAACTTCTTGGTTGGAGGTTTTTAATGGGAGGGGAAGCCCTAGGTCCTGTGAAGGCTTAATGCCCCAGCATAGAGGAATGCTAAGGCGGTAAGGCTGGAGTGGGTAGGTGGGTGGGGAGCACCTTCATAGAAGCAAGGGAAGGGGATATGGGAGAGGGAGTTTACAGAGGGGAAAACAGGAAGGAGGTAACATTTGAAATGTAAACAAATAAAATAACCAATTAAAAAAGAGTTGCCTTGAGCATGGTGTCTGTTCACAACATGGAAACCCAAACTAAGACATGGTCTGTGCAAAACACTACTGTTTTATAATGCAGATGAAAACACATGATACCAAAATCTTAAATTCAACCAGAACCTATTACTCTCTGTATATTTTAGAGACACTACTAACTTCCTTTACTATACCTTCATAGTACTATTATTTTTATTATTCCCTTTTACTCAAATAAATATTATGCTAAAGAATTAGACTATTTGAAAGAATAGCAATTATTAATAATGTGAGAAGATTAAGTCTTTGGTGGATATGAATAGTTCTCCCCTTTGAAAGATAACACAGCATTTTACAATTATGGATTGTAAGTATCTTGATAATCAAAACTAGGAGACTCAAGGAAGGGAAGCAGAAACTAGTTTGAGGCTTTGGTGCATTGGCATTAAATTAACACCATTTTCTGACACTCAGCCACCTCTCTTGGGCTTCTAAGGAAACCACATTAATTGTGCTTATATTGTACTTGCCATTCATCTTTATTATAACCAAAGGAGATAAAATGTTGACTGATTTCAACATGTAGTAAGTCATGCGGAAATGTATTAATAGATTACTTTGTTTGTATAATTTGCTCAAGCACAGATAATCAAATCTCTTTGAGATTTTCTGTAGCAGTTACCCTAACCTCAGTAGTATCTATATAATGTATGTGACTAACAGCAACTTTAACTTATTTGGAATACAATTTTTATCCTAACTTGATCCAGAAAGTACCATAAAAGATAATGGCTCAAGAAGACAAGAGAGCAATATACATCTTTGATTTCTGCATATAGTTCTGTGAGCATCTAACCATATTTATTAATGGAATATTATGTGGAGAAACAACTAATTCTTATTTTAAGTGGCAATTGTCATTCCTCATGCCCATCTCTTCCTTTGTGGGGAATACCAAGTTAATTTCAGATAAATTTTATCAAAATAAAGCAGATCTATTTAAGTTATGAATTACATGTAGGGATTTTCCTCTAAATGTACTTTAGCATTACAACAATGGATAATTAGGAGGAGGTATTAGGGGCTTATTAACTCTACAAATATTCACAGTGCATATGTTACTCAGTAAAAAAGCTGTAATGGTTGATTATACTAAATAAACCCATAGCGTAGTGCTCCACAGACACGCCCAGATCTAGTGTCTAACAATTTTGTGGATATTAAAGCTGGCCTCAAAAATGTGCATAAAAGGCTAAGGATGTATGCAGTTCAGTTGATACAGTGTTTGCATAGTATACATAAAAGCATTGGATTTGGTACATAGCACTGTACTAACTGCTTAATGGTGTGTGCCTACAACCCAAGCACTCAGTTTGTAGAAGCAGAAACATCAATAGATCAAGGTCATCCTCAACTGCATAGTAAGTTCAAGGCTAGTCTGAGCTACCTGAGAGTCAGTTTAAAATAAGTATATGCATGAAAAATCTGTGTCAAGTGATGAGTATATTTTATAACATAAGAATGATTAAACAAGGCAAGTAAGTTATCACAATGTGTTATATGTGTGTGTGTGTATAATTTTGTGTTTTCCAATCATACTCTAATAAAAATCCTAAATGAAAGAAGTGTACTGATATTTATATATAAACATAATATTTCATAATATAAGGAAAATAAATTTAAGATGTATAGACAGAATACATGTGTTATATAAAGCATTTCTATTTCTATACCATGACATAAAGGGTTGTTATCTGGGCCATAGTGAGCTGTGTCTTGCCTAGTAAAATTAAAATTACATTCTGAAAAACATGTTAATTATTATTTCATATTTTGAGATCTGCTATGCATATGTACCTATATTCTTTAAAACACAACATGCAGATGCAATCATTTTAAACAACATTTCTATGGGGATCCATCTCATCTGCAGATACCAACTCTGACACTGTTGCCATTGCCAAGAGGCACTTACTAACAGCGTCCTGGTGTGGCTGCTCCTTGGGAGCAACTGACCAATGCAGATGTGGATGCTTGGAGCCAACCATCAGACTGAGCTCAGGGACCCTGGTGGGGGAGCTGGCAGAAGGACTGGAGGAGCAGATACCTATGTAGCCGTTGATGGCCTTGTCTGACAGTAATGGGATGGGAGGCCCTTGGTCCTGTGGAGGTTTGATGCCCCAGCATAGGTGTATGCTGGAGGGGTAGAGCGGGAGAGGGTGGGTGGGTGGAGGAGCACCCTAATAGAGGCAAAAGGGAGGGAGGAGAGGGAGTTTGTGAGATGGGGGGCTTGTGGAGGGGTAACCAGGGATCATTTGGGATGTCAACAAATGGAATGATTAATAAAAAAAGAAAAGAAAGAAAATTTAAAAAAAAATTATAGCAGACAAATGTATCCTCGAAACCTAAAAATTACAACAAAAGTTTATATAGAAGAATAATGAACGGGAATACATGAACAATGAAATGTTTCTGAAATTACTTTAAAATTGTTGATCATCTTATGTATCAAAGGAAAACACTGAGCAAATTGAAAATTCCTATGAAGTGGGATAAATATTTGCAGGTACATATTTAATGAGGAATTTTCATCCATAATATGTATGGAATGCATACAAATCATCTTAGTCACTGTTCTGTTGCTTTGAAGAGCCACCATAACCAAGGAAGCTTATAAAAGAATGCATTTCATTGGGGAACACAGGCATGACACTGGAGCAATAGCTAAGAGCTTATACCCAGGTCTACTTGTTAGAGGAAGAGAAGGAGGGAGGGAGGGAGGGAGAAAAGGAGGGAGGGAGGGATGGAGGAAGGGAGGAGAGGAGGGAGAGAGAGAGTACAGAAAGAGAGGGGAGAGAAAGAGGGGGGAGAGCCTGGGCCTGGCATGGGCTTTTGAAAGCTCAAAGTCTATGCTTAATGATATACTTCCAACAGAAGGTCACACCACTTAATTCTTCCCAGAACAATTCCCCAACTAGGGGCCATGTATTCAAATATACCATCTTCTAGGGGCCATTTTCATTCAAACCACCACACAAGTCAATAGCAAAATATGAATAACTTGATCCAGAAATAAATAAAAGATGCTCAATAGATATTTTTCCAAAGAAGATCTACAGATGCTCAATACAGCTCTTCAGATAAAAAGCAAACAAAACCACAGCAAGCTGTCACTTACCCCATCATGATGTGCATTCTAAATATTCAGAAAAATAAATATTGAGGAGAGTGTAGAGAAAATGCAGTTTTGTGCTGTTAGAATGCTATAGAAAACAAATATCAAACTATAAAAAAATAGTTCCTATATGATCCAGCAATTTCACTTAAGAGAGTTTAAATAAATTAGTTGGAAACAGAATTTTAAAACACTTGCACATCCATAGTCACTGTTGCCTTGGCTGTAATAGCCAAGAAATACTGTCAACCCAAGCATCCATTCACAAATAAATAGATAAACAGTATGTGATGTGTAGAAAGAATGGGATAGTATTAACCATAAAGGAAATCCTACCCCTTGCAATGGCACAGATACCTAGACCTGGAAGATACTTTACCCAGAGAAAAAAGTCAGGCTTAAATAACAGAACATTATGTTCTCACAACTGGGAGACTGAAAGTATAAATTTCAAAATGCCAACACTGTTGATTTCTTAGAAGGACTTTATTCCTAGTTTGCAGATGGCACCCTTCTTGCTGTGTGCTCATTGGGTGAAGGGAGAGTGAGTCTCTTCTCATAAGCATATTACTTTCCCACAAGAGGGAACTATCATGGCATTATCTAGATGTAATGATCCCCACAAGTCCCATCATCAAATACAATCATGTTGGTGTATAGGGTAGCAAGATCATGCTAGTATCTCTGCTATGATTTGAACAGAAGGAACATACCTCAGTATATAGCACCAACTAATCTTGATTGCATACTAGCTTACGATAAACATTTTCAAGACAGGTTTTAAAACATGTCTTTATTTTATACAGATTTTAATTTTATAGCATGCATCATGCTTTCCAAGGCACAGGGAATTTTTCAAAACTTACTTCCTACTCTACTTTGCATCCCACAGTATATAGGATAATTTATGAGCTAACATGCCTTTAAAAATTGTTATGTTCGCTTGAAATTAAGATATCTAAATTCTAATATAATTAATCTAGAATAGATCGGGTCTCAGACATTCTGAATAAATCGTTTCTACTGTGTTTAATTACTTTCAGGTCTCTGACAGAGAGAGGTGCAAATAGCATTCCATTTATTTATCATCGCCATCATCATTCTCATTATAAGACATGGTAAGTTATTGCTATTATAAAGTTGCTGGTGCAATAAATAAATACATTTAAATACAAGATGAGGAAAAATGAAGCATGAAAAATTTATATTATTTTCTCAAGATCACATGTTTAACCATTAGAGACATTTGAGAGGAACATGACTTCTTTTCCTCCAAGTATTAATGGCCTTTTTGCCTCTATATAAAATGGGTGCCAGCATCTGTTTTTTAGAAAATATAGTATATTTTGGAGCTAGAAGAGCAACAGATACATTTATGCCTCCTTTACTCACTTTATTGTAAAAAGTATACAAATCAAGCTATTATTAAATACATCTTTCTTTTTACCTACTGGATACATAGGTCTGAGAAATAACCACAAGAAACGGTGAGTAGTCATCAGGAGAGGTTAAGTGCATATACATAACAAGAGGTGATTGAAAGAGCAGGGCCCAGCAAACAGTACCAAAGTTTCAGAGACCCTAGAACATTTACAAAAAAGCTGAATGGTACACAGAGAAGGGAAGCGGACCTCTTGTAAAGGAATGAGATAACTGGGTAGCTTGAGCAATGAATGGAAATAAACAAAGGGATAAAGACAGAGAACAAAAATGGCAGATGCTCTAATGTTGACTTAAATTTTTCTGACCCTAAACTGTCTATTTTGTTTTCTCAACAAGAGTGTTTAAATTGGCTATTGTTGGCTTTGTAATATACGCAAGACAGAATGTTAAAAGCGAATGTCACTTCTCTCAAAAGGCCATAAGAGAGATCATATAAACAACTGAGCATTCAACATGACCTTAGTTTCAGCTGTATTTTTCACTTGCCAAATCCCTTTGCTTTTGCCTGCTATTGTGAAACACTGTCTGCTATGAATGCACTGCACTGCATTGCTTTGAACAAAAAGTATTTTGTTTGTCTCCATTATAAGTATTCTTAAGCCAAGGTTGCTGGAAAAAATGTTCAACAGAAAATTATGTGCTCATTTTTTTGTTTTGAATCAATTAAAAATTGAATTATGTTTTGAAAAAGAAAATTATTAAATATCTCTCCTATACCTCCCACCATTATTCCCTCCCAATTTCATGTTTAACCAACTGGATACTCCTGTATAATATGTGCATGCGTACAGGGCTAGCTACTGAAGCGTGTGTAGCATTTCAGGGGCCACATCTCTGGAGAAAACTGATTCTCTCTGTCCCATCAGCCATCACTTTCCAGAAGCTTCGAGCCAGGAGGAGGACTTTAAAGAAATCACCCTACACTCTTCCATGCTGGAGTTTTGGTTGGCTTGGTATTGCATAGGTCTTGTGCATGCAGACCCAGCTACTGTGAGTCACATGTCTAACTTCTTTATGACCAGAAGCTTCTTTTTTCAGTAGATGGTTATTAATACAGAGAAACTCAACTTGTCAATGTGCAGAGAATACAGTACTGGGGGTCGGGGGTGGTTCAGTACTAAATAAAAATTCTGTATCACCGGTCCTCTCCACTAGCCTCAGGGGAAGTCATGGAAGAAGGAGAAGAAAGAATGTAAGAAACAGAGATAATAGATGACTCCAGTGAAATATTATGCTGATCCCTTAGATTACATAAAATACTAAACTCTATTATGCATATACACAAACGTAAGCACATGAATACAAAAGTTTGAAATCAGTGGGAAGGCATGTGTTATGAAGGCTTTTGTCTCTCTAGAAGCTTTTTGTTACCTCTATTGTCCTATGATTAATTTGTAAATACCCATTTTATAAATATTATGGGTTTCATATGATGATATTTTCTTGCTTTTAGACCTATTTACATGTGTGACCAGTGCTATGCCAGTAGATGATTAATCCAAACTCAATACACTTTGCAATATATCCTAATTTGGGGATTAAATTGAAATAGTCTTCTTAAATGTGTACCTTTCTCTTTCTGGAAGACATTCAGAAGGATTAGAATGATAAGTTTTTAACCCAAAGCAGATTGTGATCTTGTTGAATACCATCAAAACTATGCTACATTGGGCACCTGTATTTCCCAAAGAATTAGTACAAAAAAA
This sequence comes from Rhynchomys soricoides, assembly GCA_019843965.1. Classification (NCBI taxonomy): domain Eukaryota; kingdom Metazoa; phylum Chordata; class Mammalia; order Rodentia; family Muridae; genus Rhynchomys; species Rhynchomys soricoides. The sequence goes on along the minus strand of JADRCH010007458.1, from coordinate 2,506,106 downwards.
TAAGTCTTCTGCTGGTACAAATGACTACATATGACTGATAATTGCAAGGTTTGCCTAAGCTTTGGTCCAACAATTATTGGGAATTTATGCTGTAAATATTTATTAATGTGACTTTATAAAAGGTAATCAGATTTTATCAGTGATATGCTGTCCACATTCCAGACTTCTCTAAAGGCATCAATATTCTTTAAAAACAATATATTCCCATGGGAAACTATTTATTTTGTGCTCCTGGGAACAGGAACATGGGAAAGAATATGGACAAGTATAGGGGTGGGTTGTATATCTGATAGAGGGACATAAATCTTTGGCTTGACATTTCAATTTTACAACCAATTATGTGTCTCTGCAGCTGTCGGTATAAGGACGACTGAGGAGTAAGGGATATGAAAAAATAACAAAGCAAGAAATCTAATAGAGGATCCTGGTAGAAGTAATAGTGTACAGAGCTGGGGGATTGTGCAAGTGCTCATCTCTGGACCTCTTCTGTATGTGTTTGTTCTTGTCCCTCCGATAACTTTCAAATAGTAAGGATAGGGAGCTTCTTCTATTATTGAGGTATGTATGATCTAATGCCATGCCTCACTAGACAAGCTTGATGGTGGAGTAAACACTGTGTTCTAGTTCTTCAAGTACATCAAAGCAAAGGCCAATGGAATACATTTTTTGAAGAATCCCTTGTTTAAAAAAATTTTTAATTGGAAAATGCCAACTGTATTTTAAAATGCAACCAGAATTATTTCATGACAATTGAATTTAATTTTGTCAAAACTTTAGACATGAAAAATACATGATTTCAGCCTATTCTCACTTTCCATACTTCGTGTCCTGTCAAACACCATTGCTTTCCATTTCTACCTTTAGTCTTTACAATCATCCATCCTGGTGTATATTCCTTATCTCCCAGGAACAATCCTGTCTTTCCCACTAAATAGTTCTTGAAATCTAAATGAAAAGCAGATGAAGGGGAAGATGAATCTGCTAAAACCCACTTGTTCAAAAATGCCGTCATTATTTCTAACACTTGATATTGTAACTTGTGAAAGCAATTTAAAAAATAAGTAGCTATTTTCTATTTTAATCTCCAAGAACATGATATTCTAGATAGATCTACAGATTTCTTAATATATCTGAAACCCTATAATAGCAAGGAGAGAGCGGATACAGAAAATACCAGGTCCAAACATAGCCACTATATTCTATGGATACCATGACATTCAAATTCTCTTCCTACTGAAATTTCCTAAATGAGATTCACTTTTACTTTTACCTTTACTTTTTACTTTTTTGTCACACATACACTTGTAATAAATCTTCATCCCTTGAGGGAGTTTGGGTAAGGTAATGCCATTCAGGCCTGCCACTATGTCTGTGAATTTTAATGTAGCTTCTCTTTACTTTTTTTTTATACTTTATGTAGCATGTCTGTGAATAGATGTGTGTACTGTTGCATGTGTGGAGGTCAGAGAAAAACTTGTGGGAGTCAGTTCAGTTGTTTTATTCCACCGTGTTAATTATGGTACTTGAACTCAGGTGACCTAGTTTAATGCCTTTACCCGTTCTGCCATCTCTCAGGCTCTGTGGCTACATTTTTGCCTGTTTTACTGTTGGTAACCAAGGATAAAGGTCCTGGAAAGATACTCTTAGCACTTCCAGTTTGGTACATAGTCAGTACTGCAGAAACTTCCAACGGACAAAATTTGACAACTCCTCCCCCATGTCATTGAATTTCAGGTCATTTTTTTTTTCTTTTTTAAAAAAGCAAGAGCTGAACATAGTTCATAATGATGTTTTACTAAACATTGCTTTTCCAAATAAATAGCTTGCCTGCCTTCTTTTTCACTGTTATAGATTTCTTTCTATTAGAGCTCTGCAAACGTGTTTATGACATATTTTTGCCAAAGGCTAACTTTAGCAGTAGTGCCATGTATCACAAAAGATGTGTCATATAAGCAAATTATATAATAGAAAGCCATGGACTCTTCCCATTATTTTAGCAAGCATCTTTTTAATTTAAAGTGTGGTGATCTGTATCAAACTCTTTTCTAGGAGGCTAAAAATGTAAACTGTACTTGAATTGATGTCACTGATGTCTTTTATTCAGAATGGGAAGCACTTTGTCAAACGTATTTTCATATATATCTGGTGTGACTAGATACCCTCAAGGAAATTATTTTTCATGAATGAATTTGAAGGATTAAAAGGCTCACCAAAGTCACCTGAAATACATAACTGTGAAGTATAGTCTCATTTTATGGCTATCACCTCCTTACACTTACATAGTGTTTTATGGCTTGCAGAGCACTTTGAAATATATTATCTCGTTTGTTCCCTACAACAGAAGTCTATGATATAGACAAGGAAGGCATCATTCCATTTCTTATATAAAAACCAAACAAGTTAACTGACTTTACCAAGGTCACAAAGATAATAAGTAGTGAAAAGAAAGCAGGCAAAAGGCCCAAAGTCTTTTTTCCCCAAGGATTTTGAGACAGTTTCTTAACATAGCCTTGCTTGGCTGTCTTGAAACTTTCTCTGTAGATCATGCTAGCTTCAGACTCAGAGATCTGTCTGCCTCTGCCTCCTAAGTGCTGGTATGAAAGGTGTGCACCACCACACACACACAGTTGCTCAGCTTCTAAATCAATATTCTTTTGACTTTGAATTCATTCTTTGCCCTTAAGTTTTCAATTTTGAATGGTGTTTCCAGGAGTCCAACTATGATCACTTGATGTGTTATGAAAAGAACATTTTGACCAACATGTTAAAAACTGAAAGAGAACAGTATATATGGTGGAGCATCACACTGAATAAACTTGTTCCATGAAACTTTGGTTTTAGTTTTGTGTAGTATGATTTAAAATGTGATTCTAAATGTGGAATATAGTGAGACAAATAAATGGGAAAACACTGATCTACAATCTGGAAAAATGATTAATTTTTCAAGTTGTTTATCATAGTAAAATACCATGTTACTGGTTTTTGTAAAATACTGTAAAATAATTGTAGATTAAAATGATATATTTTTGCCTATCCTTACTTAGTTATTAAGTGAGGAGTTTTATTGTTTGAATAGTTTCTATTTTTGCTATTTTATGTTTAAGAATATAATCACCAACCAAAGAATACACATGGAGGGACCCATGGTGCTGGCCACAAATGCAGCAGAGGAGGGTCTTGTTAGCCATCAGGGGGAGGAGAAGCCCTTGGGCCTGAGGGTGTTAGATCCTCCAGTAGAGGAGAATGCCAAGGAGGGAAGAAGAGAGTGGGTGGGTGGTTGGAGAATATCCCCATAGAGGCAGGGGGAGGGTGGAGGGAATGGGGAGGCTCCAAAGGGGAGATCTGGAAAGGGGGAAACATTTGAAATGTAAATAAAGTATGAAAAAAAATATAATTACATCATTTCACCCTCCAAATGCTCCCATTCAAATTCATGGCCTCTTTTCAAAAACAATGTTGTGACATGAATATATGTATATGCATAAACGTAACCAGATCAGTCTAAATAACGTTACTTGAATGTATGTTTTCAAAGCTGATCACATTGTATTGAATAGTCAATTGATGTGCTTTTCTCTGATGAAGACTATTTTTCTCACTCTCAGCATTATTAGTTGCCTGTAGTTCTTTGTATAGGTTGGAGTCCTCAATTCTTTCTGCCCACTTTGGTATGTACATTGGAATTACTCTTGTTCTGTTCAGGTTTGGGTGGTCACATTGTTGACACTTTTGGGGGTAGCTTCAGAAATTACTAGGAGGCAGAATTTCATTCTAAACTCTGTGATCCTCTGGGTCTTACTACCTTTCCATTCCTACTTCTTTGGTATTCTCTGAGCCTTAGTTAAGAGAGTTGTGCTGTAGATGTATCAGTTGAGATTGGATTCTCCAACCGTGTTTTGATAGGATTTTGGTTTTCTGTGGTGATCTCTGCCTGTTGCAAAGAGAAGTTTATTTGATGAGGAGATCTTGTATATTTTAAGAGTTGTATCTGAATACTGTAGCTTAAAAATGAAGATTTTAAAATGGTTATGATCCTGGTTTTGTTCTTTCCATATGAAAATATGCTGGTTAGGCTTTACAAAGAAAATATTTATATGAATTAAACATATTCAGCAGTACTGATTATACCTTGCCCTGAGATTAACCTGTTGAGTCTCATCAAAATAAATAAATGAATAAATGATCAAGTAAGTAGCTAACTAAACAAATAAAATGATATTTCTATAATTTATCAAAAGCTTATTTAATTATATGCGTTTCTAATTTAAAAATGAATTAGTTTGTCATCATTTTATTATTTATGATGAATGAAATATATTTTTATTGATTGTAAGGTACAGTTCAAAATCATTGGTAAAGCATATAAGCCCTGATAGCTTCCATGACACTTGAGTCTTGTGCTTATACATCTCCATAGCACTATATATGCTGCTTTTGCTTTGATACTCATGTGACCTACTCTTTTCAGCAATGTTAGTTTATCTGTAAATGCTTGATTCCACCATGCTTTGTATTTTCAAGTCATATATTACAGTCACTTATCAGAAATATGGCTACATTTTCCTAATATTTTCTTTTTGTTGTTTTGATTGGTTTTTGTGGTAGACAGCCGGATCCTCGGGAGTAATTCTGTATATTATTCATCTTTAGATTCTCAATGACCATCAAATGCTTAGGTCATAACAGGACTCGATTTCAATTTTTGTTTAATAAGGTAATAAATAGTTTTTACTTTGAATTAAAATTGGTAAATATGAAGCATTCAGAAAACAATTTTATATTGGCCAGAAGAAGATTTAGATCTCTCTTTCACACATACGTACTTTATCCCTCTCTATTGCTGTTTTGCAAGCTGCACTTTTATAAATTCTTTGTAAATGTCTAAATATTATCTTTGGGTACATATTATGTTTAACTCTGTTACTCTATAGTCCATGCAGTGACAAAAGAGCTGGCAGATTTGGTTTGTTAAAACAAACTTAACCAAATTACTGACAGGATTTTATATGATTATGTGCATAAAAGAGACCAAGGCATTTTTATTTCCCCACAGGTTGAAATGTTCTTTAGAGATATAGCCTTAATATCACATCTCTATTATATATACCTAGAGACATATAGATATATGTGTGTACATATGTAGTCGTCATTATATTATGAAAAAGAGCAGAAAATATAAACGATTTTTATGGATAGTTGGATCATTTAATATTTTGTGATATGGTACCATTAAAGTTTCATTTATACTCTTATAGGCTTTTCTTCTCACTGCTTCAGCTAATAGAGTTTGAAGTCCCAATGTATCCATTACCCCTTTGAGGGATTTAAAAAAATGTTGCTCTGAAAACGTAGTGTCAAGTTATCCAATATATAAAACAGGAACTGCAGCTGGAGAAGTATCAAGTTATCCTTCATCACATATTAAAGTCTATGATTGTAGAGGAAGGCTATGTTTGATTGACAGATATTTCAATGCATAAATGTATTAGGGTACCATCTGAATGAGGGCTCTACTCATCTATCAATGTGGGGTAAGTCATTTTAAAAATATTCAGGATGGGCTAAGAAGACAATTGTTAGAATTAGGAAGATGCTTGTTTCTTATTTTCTTGATTTGAGTACTTTCAAGAACTATCATAAATTGTTTATATGTCTAAACTTCAAGGAAAAAGTAAGTTTGGGATCACATACAAATATTACTCATTTTTGATTATGGTCAATACTCTGTTGGTATATTATGTGTATATATATATATATATATATATCATTGAGTATATATATTATATATATAATTAAAACCATAATGTTTAAAACATTTTTCTTAGTTGCTATTTGGTATTTTCTTTTCTGTGGCAATGTCAAAGAGATAAAAAAAAAAACCTCCACAATTTCTTTCTCTATCTATTGAAACACATGCCAATAATGACAAGTAAGTTGGATTAGTCATAGCACATAAAATAACATTTCCTAAAATCTACTACTTTGCTCTCCATGTGCAAAACAACTGAAAGGTAAAAAAAAAAAATGCATTATAACCTTTGAATCTGTACCATCAACTAAAAATAAAACTGCTACATAATAGGGCATATCAATGTGATGAATCCACTTATGTATTTGATATTGCTTATCCAGAGACTGAAGCCTCTGAATGTTAATTGCTACTCAGAGATTACTGACTAGAATCATGACTGGTTTTCTACCTTTTCATTTGTATTTATCTTATAATGAACTATACAATAAATTTTTTTAAGTCAGTGTAAAATCAGGAAGAAATACAGAGATCTATGGCCAGACAATAGGCAGAGAGCAAGAGATCTTGGAACACTCAGCTGTAAATGGGATATTGACATCAAATCTCTCCCAGTAGGGCACAAGGTCGCATGTAGAAGAGGAGGCAGACAGTATAAGAGCCAGTGAGATGGAAGACACCAAGAAAACAAAGCCTTCTAAGCCAAGACTGACACACACACAGGGACCGAGGCAGCATGCACAGGGTCTGAATGGGTCAGCAACCAGATGAGGTCCTACAGCCGAAAGGAGAAGTGAACATATGGTCCCATTCCTAACCCAGAAACAATCAGTAATTGATAACCACTTGTAAATGAAAATTCCCTTTCCTCCAATTGAGTTTCAATAAGGAAACAGATGACTTTTTAGGTAGGCTGCATGCTCTGCAGTAGATGGCCGAGAGAAAAATAGGGAAACAAGCAAAAATAAACTCAGTGGTACTTTTGGATTCTTATTTCATAAAGCAGTGTCAGGGCTTTTTGTTTTATTTTGTAATTTTATCGTTCTTTTTTAATTCTAATTTTTACTTTTATTTTTATTTATTTCTTTCTTAATAATATATATGCCCTTTGCATATATATTATGGCTTCAGGTTTTGTGTTTTTATGGAATTTCTGAGTGTGTGAATAAGTGGGTCTCTGTGTCTTTGATTCTTGTGCCATTTCTTGAGCTGTTTTTCCTCTGTTGGTTTTGTCTTTTAAAACATATTTGATTTTGTTGTTTATTTAAATTCTTTATTTTAGTATTATCTATTAGAAGACTGTTTTCCAGTGAGAGACAGAAAGGAGGTGGATCTGAAGGGGAGTGGAGGTGGAAAAGAACTGAGCGGTGTAGATCGGTGGAAACCATAGTCAGTATATATTATAAGAGAAAAATCTATTTTCAATAAAAGAAAAAAGTCGTGCAGTACATGATTGATTATTATTATTTTAAGTTGTAGCATGCCATGATGTATACTTTTTGTACACTTTTTTGTCAAAACTTTAAGGAATTTTAAAATCCTTCGAACATTACTTCTTTGATTTCTAACAGAAATCACCCTTCTCTAAACCAAACTGTTATCATAACAAATAAAAAGAAATATTCAGAGAAACAAACTTTGTCATCTTATTCTAACCAACAAAATAATTTTAATGAGTGCACATCTATTAAAAGAATCCTCAGGATGCTGTAATTATTATTCATTTTCTAGAATTGTTTCACCATGAAGCTTTATGCTTCTATGGGGACTTTAATGTTTATGTTTTGTGACGGCTGCATTGACTATTAAAAAGCAATTTGGCTGACATTTTAGGTCTTTTGTTGCCAATTTTAATTGGATTGTTCATCAAGCATCAACTCCCCCGTTAACTGCAAAAAATTGAGGCCAACGTCAGTTTACAGTAATGACTGTTTAATGATTTTATCCTGTCAGTATGCAGGCTTCGTATGGATGTGTGCATGATTAGTTTCATATCAAGACCTGTAATTAAATAATTGAAGCCTGAACAGAATGGATATCAAACATGAGCACATATTTAATAAAGACTCAGAAGCTTATCAAAATGCTGATTAGCAGTTAAAAGTCAATGTTTTGAGTTCATCTGTTATTACGACACTTACGATATTTCAGCAAATATTTGTGGAAAGTCTTAGCTTAAGGTTAAAAGATAGAAATTATTTTTAGCATGGCAGTAAACCTGGGTTTTGAAATAGTAAATGGCCTGCTTGATTGAGAGAACTTATTTTAACTATAATTTCGAGGAATAAATAGGGGCAACAGAAATCCTACAGTAGGCAAAATTATTATTGTTAGTCACTCACAATCTTATTCCTTAAGATACTGATCTACATGTAGCTATTATACTGTTATACGTTTTCTATCTTGCAAGAAGTAAGAACAAAAAAGTGCTTTTGAAACCATTTGTTCTCATTTCCATAAATTATTAAAGTCCAGATAGGTTTGGTGAATTAGACAAAGTCTCATATAGCTAATTAGTGACAGTGTGAAAAACATCTAGGTTTTAAGTTTTAACTTCAATCCTATCAGGAAAAATCAGGAAGTAAATAATCACTGTGTAACAACTCAATGAGTTTAGAACCAATTATGGGTAGAAAGGCACATACTGTAAAGCTTCATTTATTTTCTTTCTATCCATTCATTTCCTCCCCTTCTAGGGAGTTAAATCTATTTACTATTTTCTATTAATAATTCCCATCAATTTTATCCAACTACATATATAAGAATATATTTTCATTCCTTTTTCACATTTTTTATTTAAATGATTTTCTTATTTTTTTGAAATCATAATGTAATTACATCATTCCACTTTCCTTACAACTTCCATGTATCCACAATCTTCTTTCTTTTAAATGCATGGCCTTTTAAAAAAATTGTTGTGAGATTGTGATATATATATATATATATATATATATATATATATATATATATATATCACATAATACATTATATAGACAGTTTTCAACTTGACTTTTAAAATGTGTGCATATTAAGATCGTTCTAATAAGTATAGAGACATCTCATTTTTCTTTGTTTCTGCATAGCATTCTCTTGCATTGACACTATAGCTTTATTTATTCAATGTATTGTGACATTATCTGAAAGTTCTTCAAAATGGTTTAGATAATAAAATAATTTCTCCATACATAGAAAGGAATGGAAAACATTCAAACAGAACAGAAATGCTGATATTAGCAATGCCAAGCTCAACTTCAGCACAGTAAGGACAACACTCAGGAACAATACAGGGGAAAAAAAGCTGCAGTTTCCTTCAGATTTAAAGCTCATTGCCTAAGTAAGGTGTTTCCAGAGTTCACTTAGCATGGGCAAGTGATAGTGTGTCTTATTCTTAAAATGTTTACAATACAGCATACACACAGAATTTTTTTACTTTTATCTTCTATTCAAAAGTAAAACATTTCAAAATCCATCTTTAGTCCAATAGATCATGCACCTGCTTTCTGTTCATGGTAAACCATAAATAACCCGCATTTTTAAACAGCTCCACTTCACATTAGGATGGAAGGTCTGCCTGCACTACCACGGTATAATGAAAGACATTAGGAAGACAGACCAATTAAGGGGAAAGGCAGATTCTTTATTAAGTGACGGATCCCAGTTTCCCATCTCATGAAACACGTACTCATGTCACATGCCAAATTCCCATTAACTTCAAGAAGGAATTATGCACAGAAGAAATATGCAGGCTGAAGAGGGAAGGATAAATTAGTCCAGAGCCATCCGTAAATGTCAGTTTAGAATGCAGTGAGTGCCTTCAATTATGAGTAGGAAAGTTGTTCAGATTGGTGATTATCTACTCCTCCCTTGTCTCTGACCACACATTCACAATGAGTAGGACAAAGAATTGCTTTAAATGTAGAAAAGACATGAACAGTTCCAATTGCAAGTATAAGTGAAGATGAAATTAAAATATGTGAATCGAATAAACATAATCATTTCTCAAAGAAAAGCAGTTTAAGAAAATGAAACTGTGGTTTCCAACAGCATAGGAAAGATTTATATTTAATAAAAATCAGCAGAAATATTTTAAGACCCTATTAATTTCAGATTAGTTTGGAAGGAGCAAATTTTACTAATTATTAAGTGCAAATAACATTTATCATAAACTTTATAGTTACTCTAGATGGACGGTCTCACTATGGAGGCCTTCAGGCTCACTGGTTTAAACATACAAAATAATTACAATAATTGTATCACTATTACTTTATGGTACTAAAATCATTGATTTTCTTCAACAGGTGAAATGGATTCCTTTCTTCCATGTGATAGTTCAGAGCACTGTTCACTTGAGCTCTGCTAAAAGGATGATATTTTTTAAAATTATGAGACTTTGTTACATTAAATTAGTTAAAAATTCACCACTTAACTGTCCTACAAAAGGTGGTAAAATTTTACAAAGCCAATCTCTGATTTTGAATGTATACTTGGTAGATAATAATCCAAAATTAACATGATAGGAGGGCTAAAGCAATGTTACAATATTCTGTAAAGGAAAAGGAAATTTTCATTATAAAACTGATTGTAAGGGGCTGATTATAAAATAGCAAACATCCTTCTTTGTCATTTTTATTAAATGAACCTTTAAAATTTTTCTTGAATGATATTGACCCATGTTTGCATGGTATTTGTCATAAGGTATACCCTTATGTGGTAATAAGCTAGCAGTTGGCTTCTTATATCTAGTTTTTATAGAGATCAGAAACTCAAACCTTCTTAAGAAAAGTAAGTCTTTATTGATGAAATAAAACTTTACAATGTACACATCTACCCATCTGGGTCACTGTGGATTATTTCCTTACTGTTCTTATGAGATGATAGAAAACAGATAACATTAGAGCAATTTCCTTGAAACAAGCAATGACCTACACTAAAACAGAGCAACATGCCTTTCCAGTGCTCTCTAAAATAAGACCTCTGCCCTTCTTTCAGTGACACAATAGTAAGCTTGGTCAAAGCAGTTTTGAGTACCCCAGCCTAGCCTATTCCTAAGTTCTTCTGGTTAACCTGGAAGCATTATAATTTTCTCTGAATGTAGATGCATCAGGTTTTGTTTTGTTTTGTTTTTTTTAACAAAAACATCATGATCTTATGTTATAAAGAGAAAGTTTGTTACTTTAAAATCAAGCTACATAGAAATAGAATAGAGTAAATTAAGAACCCCATTTCTGGCAAAGATAATATACCAGAAAGCTAAAACCTAAACCAAACCAAAATGAAATACAACTATAAAAACAACAAGACTCCCCCAAACCAACACTTCATTCCATACTCCAAAACCTAGAAAAGCAAGATAAATAACGTGTATATCATTTCAAGTGGAGAACACTGGCACAGGAAATAAAAAGACAAACCCAAAACCAAACAGGCTCAAAAGCCAAACCCACAATAGCAGGAATTGTAAAGTAGAGTCCCATGTTCTTGTATTTATTCTGCATCTCTCTTGCTAGGGACTGAGTAAAAGACACAAAATTTAAGAGTCATCAGAGTAAATAGAGTCATTAGGATAAATACGTCTTTAAAAGGCCAGGATTGTAGCTGCCGTTTAAGTGCTGTAGGTATATGAACTCTTAAAATGCTACACTCAAAAGTGTACTCTAGAAGGAGTTCTGCTCCTTTGTACAAGGGAATAATAAGCTTGTCTGCTGTGATCTTGGATTCATATGAAGATAATTAAGAATATTCTTGTGCATTTATAAATATGGATATATATTAATGACAGATTTAAAACTGATTTTGTCCTATGTGTATATTCTAACTATTGCCAATATGTGAAATAAATAAAAAACTATCAAGACATCATGGCTCAGACAAATGTAAATGAGGTCACCATCCACAGTTGGAAATGATATGAGAAAATCCACTTTAAATAAAAGATTTAAAAAGCTAAAAAACAAATTTCAAGGATCTCAGATAATGGATTGATTAGAATTTATAAAATACACATTTAAACTGGCAAAGGAAATAATGGAAAACATAAGACCATAGCACAATATTTAAAAAAGAACTATTAGAAATGCTAGAAATAATATAGTATTAAAATGTAAACGTTAATGCAGAATAAAATTGAAAAGGCAGCTGGAAGAGTTGCCTAGTAAAATTTTTAGGGCCATTTATGTATATTATCATATCCCCTACAAATAACTACACTTTGACTTCTTTCTTTCCAGTTTGTATCCCTTTCCTAAAAGTAGGATCAGGTATATCTCTGACTTGTTTGCCTGCTCTTGGGACTCCTGTCCTCCTATTTGGGTTGTCTTCTCTAGCCTCCAAAGAAGGATTTTTGCCTTGTCTTATTGTATCATATTTTGTCCTGCTTGGCTGTTGTCTCTTGGAGGTCTGCTCTTTTCTGAACACAAAAAAGAGGAAGAGTGAATGTGGTAGACTGGGGAGGGTTTGAGACGTGAGAGGAGTAGGAGGAATGGAAATTGTGGTCAGGATATATTATATGAGATAAAAATCTATTTTCAATAAAATAAAATTCAAAAGGCATGTTAAATAACAAGAGATGCATTAATAAAGCAAGATTTAGTGAACTTGGTTGCAAAGGTCAAATTACCCAAACTGAAATGGGAGAAATTAATGACATATCTGAAACAAAAATTAGGATTTATGGAAGTTCATAAAACATGACATCATTTAACTCTAATTAATATTTTAGAAAATGACAATGGGAAGAAGTCATGATAGCTAAGGATATCCTCAGATTGTTTAAAAACCCAAGAATCCAAGACAGTTCTCAGATTCAAAAAGCACAACCCTCCAAACAGGGAAAATTAAGTTAAATGCACATTTTTTAAAATATCAGAGGCACTTATCACAATCCATTATTCAGTTTCACTTTACTGGAATCATTGACAAGACCCCTGGTTCTCATTCTGAAGCCAACAAATGTGTCCATGTTGAGTCCCCACTCTTTAGTGGTTACTTCATGCCAAGGATTGATCATAGAGCACTCATACAGGCCAGTTTGATTCTAGCACTGTTTACTGACCTGTTCAAAGCTTTTCTGGATCTTCACTGCAGTGTTGGATGATGGTTTTAGTTAGTCTTCCTTTCCTGTTGTTCACAAGTAACAGATTCTACACTGCATTCTGAGGTTCATGCCTTTTTTTCCTGCTGTCTTCATTATGCTTTAAAGACTACTCTCCCAAGCTTTGGTCCATTTTAGCCAGTCTAGGATTTTTTTTTTATGATGATGATGATAATATGAAATGACGCAGACCAAAATTAAATTGAAAAAATACTGAATGCAGTCAGATAGTACAGAACAATCACAATGGGGCTGCAATTAAAATGACTAGTGATTTTCGACTATACCATAGAAGAAGCTATCAGATAGCCCGTGTAAATTGGCAAAGCAGGATTTGGTCTATCAATGTGAACAAATCACTTCTCTGTATCATACCTCTTCCAATCTCCTGAACAAGTAAACCAAAACTTTCTTACTGTCTTCAAAGTCTGTCACAATAGCGCCCTCTATGGGATGGCTGCAAATCAGAGATCAGGGCTCATGGGGTAGGGTTTTGTTTTCTTGGTTGGTTGATTGGTTGGTTTTCTTTTGTTTTTCCCATATGAAATTTTCATTCATATATATATATATATATATATATATATATATATATATATATATATATTCACTGCTACATGTTTTTAGAGACAGAGGGTACTTTCGTAAAATGTTGGTGCTCACTATATCATTGCCTTTTTAACTTTGAAGAATTTTGTAAAATCACTACTAAAGTTTTAATATCTCTGATAAAAGAGTCCCTTCCTTTGTTTCATTTAATTTAAATTCAGTTTTATTCAACATTTTTTCATTCTATTTTCTTGAGCTATGAACATAACAAGAGGGAAAAGTGTTTTGTTTACTTTCCAATATCTTTTTAGATAATAATTAACATCAAGAGTGAAACATGGGCTTGCAGTCTCTGTATTGATGAAGCTGTTCAGAAAACATATATACTGCTTCATTTTCCATGTAAGATGGATTTGAATAATATGGGTTAGCCAGATTTTCATGTGGATAATAAATATTTTATTTTATGTGGGCCATATAGCCACTGTCTCATGCATTTATGCTGGACTTGACAGGTTTTCATTATCCAGAGGATTCATTTCATAACATGGAGTTTACTACAGGAATTATTTGCCTAAATGGTTATTTAAGTGGAACTTTTAAAACAAAATTTTCTTTGAAGATTCGAATAAATGAACATTATTTTCTTTTATTTTTATCATTTTAAATTACTTCACCTTAGGGTCAGGGGGATGCATTTATATTTCCAATACATTCTAAGTCAGAAAAATAGGGGAGGAGAAGTTCCATGTATTAGTGCAGGTAAATCATATTCAGCTCAATAAGTTTGAGTAAGATCATTTATAAATTTTAGATTTAAATTAATAAATAGCATATAATCTGCTTATAATCTTATTGAGAGCTGAATTTCTACTACATTATCTACCAACTTGTAGAAAAGCCTCCGAAATTCATAAATCTCTACTTGGTTTACTGCTTTTTAAAAATTATTTATTTATTTTTATTTTATGTACATTGGTGTTCTGCCTACATGTATGTATGCAGAAGAGTGTTAGTTCCTTGGGAAGAGGAGTTACAGACAGTTGTGAGTTGTCAGTGGGTGGTGGGAGTTGAACTCAGATCCTCTGAAAGAGTAGACAATGCTTTTAACTGCGGAGCCATCTCTCTAACCCAGTTTACTGCTTTTGAAAAAAACATGTTCTAATGTATCTATACAACATATTAAGAAACAATTTACGTGCATTATTTTCCAATTATAATTACCTAGAGAAGTCATCCCCATTTAAAAACCATGCAGAGTTGCACTGTTCTGACATAAATGATGGAGTTCACACATTGTATGTGAGTGTTCCATTCACATCAGAAACTGGAAGTTGACAGATTAAAATAAATTTGTGCAAAATGACTTCACGAGATCTTATTCTAACAGCCAGTATTTTATAATAAATTTCTGATGGATTGCCAGGAAGTATTTTGAGAACAACTTATCATTCAACAACTGTAAGCACAGGTTGTAGCTCATTTCCTTAGGAAGACTGCTGGAAATTGAGGAACCCATAAAATTTTCATATTACTCAAAGAAAATCCATTTCTCACATGTTTCTTTTGTAAATTGAAGGTCAGTATTCACTGCATATATTTTTTCATATATCTCTACTGTAAAACGTTTGTATAAAGGGTGCTGAAGATGCCATGCAGATGTTCTATTTTTGAGTTACACTCTCTGCCTCTGTGGTGCTTTTATTCAAATTACACTTATTACAGAATATACCTTTGGGGTCATTTGGGGGTGGAAGAGAAGCCAAATAGTGTTTCTCTAATCTAATCATTTTCTCCACTCCCCTCGTACTTTGAATTGGGTGTCACCAATGGAATGGTTGTCAAATGATATTTTAGGATTACGTTTGAGAGAATGGGATGGAGCCAGAAGACGAGATATATTGTCTTCAGTTTTACTTCTCTTCCACATTTAGGAGCCCAACACAATGGTATGGAGAAAAGAAGAGAAACTTAAACCATTACAAAAGACCTCCCTTACGTTTGTTTCTATGTTAATAGTTTCGGCGTGATGGTTAGTACTAGAACAAATTCTGGAAATAAAGAATCTGTACAGTTTGAAATTGTGTACCATTCTAAGTAGCAATAGAAAAGTCTCATGTTACCACATCTGACATGTAAATCTCTATCATCTCTAACCTGCCATGGCTACTAACTAGTGACCTTCTCACTAGTTAGTAGCCATGTCAGTCTTCACATCAGCTGTTTTAGTACCATAGTGTTTGGGTTCAAGTAACCCTTCTTTAAACAAATAATATGAAGGACAAAGTACAAGAATAGTGGATATTGAATTGAATTATGATAAATGTACATCATTCTATCTTAATAATAATCTCATATGGTGATGAATTTTTAAATTAAACTTTATTATAGATGTATCTGTAAATTAGATATATGCTTTACTGAGGCTTCAGGCCTTATTAAGGGTCTTAGAATATATCTTCTGAGAGATGTGGGTATGTGGGGATATATATTCCCACTGGCAGTGACTTACTTTACTTGGGAGATGCAAACACTGTTGGCAATGAGTTCCAAATCTTTAATATGTACAGTACAACCTCTTATTCTTACAGATATGCTACAGAGGGGTAGCTGATTCTGTTCCCATTTTATAGATGAAAAGACGAAAAAATCGAGGCGCAGAGCGTACAGTGCCTGGTATAAGGCTGGTATAAGGCTACACTGTCAGAAGTACATTGAGCCACCGGACCACACTATCAGTAAGTGGCAAACCTGGACAACGAACATAAGTTTAGCTGACCCCAAAATCAACCATGTCCTACTTTTATTTTAATGATGTAAGATAACTATTAGCAAAGAAGCACAAAAGAAGCTCTAGATTATCCTTCATTTAAAAAGAGTTATCCTGACTAGTGGGAGTTCAGAAATGAGATTATGGAAAATTAGACAAGAAGGGCTAAATAATAATAGACACTTACTTTGTATTTAAACATACAGATGAGTTGAGGTACAATGGTGACAATCAAATGGTGTGTTCATACTTTATGCCTGAGCGCTCATTTCTTAACTTATCTTGTTCTGAAACGTTTCAAGTTAAAAATACCATCCTCCAAAGACCAATGTATACTCACACACTTTAAACAGTACATTTCACTAAGAGAATACAGCTGTTAGTTTCTAAGAAATGTAATACTGCTACAGCAGGAGACATTCAAGATGTTGGTGATTCATGTCACATAAAACTTTTGCCACCCCCATCTGATTTTGAATTCAAGATGTTATTTGTTGATACTGTTTTTTCAGTTAAGCATCTCACTTTGGACAGAACTTAGATGGTGTATATCAGTGGTGGGTTGCAACTGTGATTTAAAGCAACCATACACATCTGCAAATGACTTTGTAGCCTTGGGGGAATGCAAAGTGAGGTCATCAGCACGGACAAGCAGAGCGTTCAACCGCTGATAGAAAAATCATTATTTTACCACCTCTGTTAATTAGTTAGATGTCTGAAGCTGAAAAGAAGTAAACTAGACACAGTACCAAGGACTATGCGAAAGTATACAAGGATAAAATTGGATATTTTCTAAGCATCTTTAAAGGGCTTTAAAGGACTAAGTACTATACATGAAAGTCCAGGTACTAACATGACCTTAACCACTGCCTCTTACTGCTTACTCTTTGCCTCTCCATTGGAAAGACATTTAAGATCTTACCTTTCCCCTTTAAATACGTGGGCATGTGTACTCTCTTTTGATGATAATCTCAAAGGTCTCTCCTGCCATCAATATCCCTTGCTCTGTGACTTGAATATGTTTGCTTTGTCTCTACATGTACCAGACCTCTCTATCATAACATGTCATTATTCTTTATCTTTATGTGATCCCTACTAGATCATTTTACATAGTCCCAATCTCTCAAAATTAGTGGGTATTTTATTTGTCTCATAGACTAATAAAAAAGTAAAAAAGATAGTTGAACCTGTTTTTTGTAGACCAGGTATTAGTTATTTACCATAATATATAACCTTAATACATACTTGTCAAATGAAGGAATAAAATCCAAACTTCGGTCTATTCCCAAAATCTTACACATTCCTGATACCTAACCTCCTAAATCTCTTTATAATTTGGGATTTAGTTCATGGTGACTTTATTCGTTTTTTGTTTTTCTCTCTGTTTGTTTATAGATATGTTTTGTCATTTAAACCAATTATATGTATCAAATACTTTATATTTCCATTATTCCATCTCATTGGAAAGGCAGAGAATTCATAGCACATTAAAAATGAATTGTCTGATAACTGCTGAACTTTAAAAGTATAATTTTCTTTTTGCCATTCTTTTATTTATTTCCATCATTCTTTGCTTGATTCTCTTATTTTTAAAATGTTTTTTTCTATTGAATTTAATACCTAAGCTAACTCATCCTGACATTTCAAAATAATAGAAATAAACAGAATTGTATGCTTTATGATTCAAATACAATAGAGCCAGTACACCTTGTTCTTTTTAATCCTAGAAATTCTTTCACAGTCTTTCATTTGTTTCTTTTTAGTTTGTATTTAAACACACACATGCACGCGCACATGTGCACACACACACACACACACACACACACACCAAAAAACAAAAACACACTATGAATTCAAGCTATCCTATATCTGTATTTTCTCTCATCACAAACATTTTGAAAGAAAGCACTAATTATCTCTAACCCTTCCCTCCTCTTTCTGTCACCTGCTTTCTCTTCTTCCTTTTTTCTTTCTTCTTTTACTTCCTTTTTCTATGAAACGGATCAAATTTGGGTGTTTAACTTGCTAGGTAAGCACTTCAGTGTAATGAATTCTCAGTTCTGTGGTATTCAATAAACAGTGAAGCATTATTTGCCTATGGAATAGGCAAACAGTAAATCAGTTATGTTATCAATCTACTGTTCATTTTGGCCACATTGCCATCTCTAAATCCAGTCACCAGATCCTACTACTGAAAAATATCTTTGCATTAGTACCCAAATATCTTAAACATTGAGACTTCCTTATTTGCCAGTTAAAATGTTAAAATTATTTCAATAATTTAACCCACCTTTAGCTTCTTTCTGCCCACTCCCTCACCCACACTGTTACTAGAATATACTTTCTAGCAACTAAATCTGTCAATTCACAGCAGAGTTTACAAAGCTCTTCTCTTCACTAAACTGTTTTCTATTTATTCTAGGAAACACACTTTTTCTTGTGGGTTTCCACTCTTTTGTATGGAAAGATGAAGACATATGTCTGATGTTGAAAACTAAAAAGAAGTTAGTACTACTTCCAGATTTGATAAAACTTTGCTTTTCCCCCTTTATCTGTTTTGATGCAAATAAGCATGGTAATGTCGATGTCTCATGTTGAAGACAGTGAAGGTGTAAAGATGGGAAGAAGTGTGGTCCATGAGTTAGTTCCCAGAGAACTGCACACTAATCAGAAAATTTTAGTGGCATTTAGACTATTTTTGAGCCTCTGTACATTTTTAGGTTATTCTGTAATACAAAGTAGAACTGTAACTAATGCATCACACTGTTGCTATGATTGAAATCCCTCACTGACGAACTTGATACTGTACATCATATTGCAACATCATGGCATTAATTGTATCTCTAAAGAAAACCATAGTTCAGCTGTCCATATGTCTGTTTTTAAACTAGATTGTCTTTACTTTGGAGTGGGGAATTTTACTTCATTGTCTTTTAATCCAAAACAACTAGTCTAGAATTTTATATATAGTAGGTCCTCCAGATATGCATATAAAAGGATACTCCTTTAGCAATTAAAAAGTTCAAAGTATTTTTTCTGCATACATTATTTTATAGCTAGTCTCCATGTGACGATGTACATTTAAGGCAGTTGATTTAAATGAGGACAATTCATTTATTTATGAAATAATGTTGAACAGACAGTTTAGGGTAGATTATAGTATAGATCATAAGAATGTTTTGTTATGTAAGGAAGATGTTAAGTAAAACTGATTAAGTAAGTCTATCTTAAAGATAAAAATCTATTCATAAAAATGATTTTAAAATATTTCTATGAAAATACTTAATGTGATAATGTTTGCACATGTGTGTGTGCGTGAATGTGATGTGGTTGTAATTACAAATTTATTGTAGGTAATTGAATATTTAAATTGAATTAGAAATATACCTCTGAGTATAGAAATTGCAGAAAGATCATATATAGCAAAACTCTCTTTTGCCTAAGAAACGTCAGGAGGAACACATCTCTCATGGAGTATGAGATTGAGAGAAGTAGAACTTTTTAAATATCACTTTACATGATCCTGTGTTATTTGGTTCCATAAACAAGCTATTATATATAAATTTCTAAAGAGAGGTCTACCAGATGTGAAACATTATACATATAGTAGATGTTTGGGCTATATGAAGTTTAAAATGGTATGTATGGGTTAATTTCTTAAAAAACATAATGAACAGTAGAAAAATTCCAAGTGATAAGAAGTGTTTATTTGGGTTCTATCATATGTCCATCTGTAGACAGTAAGATTTGTGGTGGACTTGGGTCAGGTAATGATAGGAACAAGAGAAATCAGGTGGGGGTTAGGAAGGATGGAACGGGAAAATACTTGGAGAGGTGACTAGAGTTTGGGAGCTTTAGGGTGCAATGTAGAAATCTAGTGCTGGAGAAACTCCCTGGAATCTAAAAGAGTGTCTCTAGTGAAGTTTCGTAGTAATGGAGCATAGAGAGCCTAAACTGGCCATCTTCTGTAACCAGGCTAAGGTCCCAGTAGTAAGACTGAGACATCTACTCAGCCACAAAACCTTCAACAACTTCCTGCAACATATGCTGCAGCAACGGTGGCACAGAACTTGTGAAGTGGCCAACCAATGACAGGTCCAACTTGAGCCCACTCCTGACACTGCCTGGAAGGCCAGGGACTAAACAAAAGACAACACAGAGATCCAGATTAGAAACAAATGCAACTGGCAAAAAAGAAAAAGAAGAAAAAAGAAAATTAGAAAAAAGTTAATGAAATAATTCCTAGTGGTATTCTACTATACTCAGAGATTGGTGCCTAGCCCAAATGCAATCATAAGAGGTATCATCCGACAACTGGTGGGAACAGATGCAGAGACCCACATCAAAACTCTAGGTAGAGCCAGGGAAATCCCTCAGAAGAGGGGGGAGGAAATATTGATGAAGTCAGAGCAATGGAGGATATCATGATATCGTAACAAGACCCATAGAATGAACTAAACAGGGCTCATAGGGGCTCACAGAGACTGAGGCAACAAACATAAACTGTGTATAGATCTGAGCTAGCCTGTCTATACATACTATCCTTGTAGCTTGGTGGTTTTGTAGTACTCCTAACAATGGGAGTGGAAGGATCTCCAACTCTTTTGCCTACACTTGGGACCATTTTCCTCCAACTGGGCTATCTTGTCCAGCCTTGATATGAGGGTTTGTGCCTGGTCTTATTGTGTCTTGTTAGGCCATGTTCAGTAGATAATAGATATCCTTGGGAGGCCTATTTTTTGTTTTGTTTTGCTTTTTCAAAGAGAAAATGGAGGAGGAGTGATTCTTAGGGAGATAAGAGGGTAGGGAGAGGACCTGATAGAGGTAAAAGGGGGAGAAACTGCAGTTGAGATGTAACACATGAGAGAAGAAAGAAAAGAAAGAAAAAACTCAACAGCAACAGCAACATCAGCAGCAACAGCAGCAACAACAAAATAAATGATCCATAGGCACTGGAGAATGAATAAAAGTAGTAGGTTTTGGTGAAGAATCAAAACTTGTAAGATGGCCAGGCAAGAGTGAGTTTCCAGTTCATGGTAATTTCATTTTATTTTTTAAATGTAATGTATAAAGCAGTCAGAGATTCCTCAAGGTGGCAAATATCCTGACAGAAAACTACAGTACCCCTAGCTTAACCATGGGACAGAGTTTAGGTAGGCAACTATAAGCCAAGGGAAATTAAAGGGTTTATTCTCAAAAGCACACAAATAGAGAAGATACGGTGCATATTTACTGTATAATTCATTCCAAAATCTCTGACAAAAGCAAAATTAGTTTTGAGCTGTAATGCTAGAACCAAAGTCTGATATTCAAGTCCAAAATTTTTACCTCTTTCTAAACCAAAGGAAAAACAAGCACAAGTGTACACAGTTGTAAACTAGATCTTACAGTCTCCAGAAATAATCAGTGTCCCAAATATATTACTTAATTGCAGCATACAAAAATCAAGGAAAATTATGATTTGCTATAAAAGAAAATGGACAACCTATTGAGATGAATCCAATAATAACTCAGATATTAGAATTAGCATTCCAGGATTTTAAAGCAGACCACAAGAGCATCTTACTTCAGGCAGTTTGGCTATGTCCACTTTCCTCTTTTTCTGACAATTGTGTGCAGTGCAGAGTTAAAACTTTTGTGGCTGCTATGTGATTATTCATTTCCTATTTTGAGACCCAAGTATCATGGCATTAGAATCTTGATACAAACTTTACTAATAGGATGATCTTTCGTGACATTTGAGAATCAGGGTTGAGCCATAGTCAGATTTGAATCCTGCTTTACAATTAAATTTCATGCCCATTCAAAATCAGAAGTGTGCCTCTTTCTGGTCATGCAAAGTAAGAGTAAAGCAGCCCATCTGAAGGGATAAGTAGACAAACATACACAAAGAAATGTCCAAAGTAATTGAGACAGTGGGGATTAATGAGTTCTTTCCAGTTCGTTAGGTCAAGATCTCAGAAGACATTATAGTGATCCATTTCATTGAGTTATGAGATGTTTTCATATTTTTTAAGAAAATAGTTTGTTGTGTATGCTTTTGCATGTGTGTACAGTACACACAGAGATGAGAAGAAGGTGCCAGATCCCCTAGAGGCAGATTCTGAGGTGCCTGATGAGTGGTAGGAACTGAACTTGGAGTCATCTTGCAAGACTCCTGCTAGATCCTTATAACAAATGTGGTACCCTATGCATTTCATTGATAGTTTTTGTAACTTACCACCAGAAGAATCTTATTTACGTAGTAATCTATATATTCTTGAGCCTATTTAGAAGGTTTTTAGATAGGGTAATGGTTGGAAGACTATGTTTTAGAAGGCCATGAGATGAGGTGGAGGACAGGTAGATAGAGGGGGTAGAAATGATGTAAATGCAGTACTTAAATGTGAAATTCTCAAACAATATTTATATTTTAAAATTCACAGACCACATGAAGCTCAGGAAGGAGGAAGACCAAAATGTGGATGCTTCAGTCCTTCTTACAAGGGGGAACAAAATACTCACGGGAGGAAATAAGGAGACAAAGTGTGGAGCAGAGACTGAAGGAAAGGCCATCCAGAGACTGCCCCACTTGGGGATCCATCCCATCTTCAGACATCAAACCCAGTCACTATCACAGATGCCAAGAAATGCTTGCTGACAGGAGCCTGATATAGCTGTCTCCTGTGTGGTTCTTCCAGAGCCTGACAAGTACAGAGGCAGATGCTTGCAGCCAACCATTGGATTGAGCACAGGGTTCCCAATGAAGGAGTTAGAAAAAGGACTGAAGGAGCTGAAGGGGTTTACAACCCCACAGGAAGAACAACAATATCAACCAACCAGACCCCCCAGTGCTCCCAGGGACTAAACCACCAACCAAGGAGTACACATGGAGGGACCCATGGCTCCAGCCGCATATGTAGCAGAGGATGGGAGGAGAGGCCCTTGGTCCTGTGAAGGATTGATACCCCTGTGTAGGGGAATGTGAGGGCGAGGAGGCAGGAGTGGGTGGGTGGGGGCACACCCTCATAGAAGCAGGGGGAGGGGAGGTGGAATGGGGAATTTCTGGGGGGAACCAGGAAAGGGGATAACATTTGAAATGTAAATTTAAAAATCCAATAAAAATATTATGGAGAAAATTTTATAAGACAGTAAAGGATGATTAACCAATCATCCTTTTAGGGTAGAGAAATAAAAAAAAAACCAGTAAAGGCCATTGATTTGGAATAAAATTAAGGACAGTACAATAACATCTGAATATTCTACATAATATTCTATAAGTGTGTTGTGACATATTTTAGGAGAAACCAGTCAGATGTGATTAAATTGATTGGTTAATAGCTCTAGAAGTTTGAAGAAACTTGCCCTACCAGAAATGTGGGGCACAGAAAAAGCGAGACACAGAGAAATGTTATCATTATTGTGATTTCTCCTTTTGTCTAGTTAAGTGGTTCTTAATCTGTAGGTGGTGACTCCCTTAGGGAGTTGAATGACCATTTATAGGGGTTCCATATTAGATATCCTGTACACCAGATATTTATATCATGATTAATAACAGTAGCAGAATTATAGTTATGAAGTAGCAACAAAATAATTTTATGGTTGTGGGTCACCACAATATGAAGAACTGTATCACAAGATTGTGGCATTAGGAAGGTTGAGAACTATTAATCTAGTTAAAGGGATCCCATGACTAAAGAATGAATGTATCTGCCATAAAGCTAGGCATATTTCATATCAAATTATCAGAATTCAATCTTCCAACTGACACCTTTGTACTCATATCTATTCTTGTCCAGAAACTTCTGCTTATCAATTGATTTTTCTATGTAGCTCCCCAATAACATATTCAGTCAATCAGGGAAGATTTTGTATGCTACTACACATAGTTAAAAGTCTATGGGAATCCTGAGAGATCACTTTATACCAAGATATAACATTTATTTGAAATACAAATAGTTCTTTGGAGAAAGTTGACACTATTTTAGGTGGATAATCACAACACTTTTGCTCAAAGCAAAGCAATGGGTAACAGCTATTTAACTATTGTAATGTTAAGCAATGTTTTTTGCATAATTTCAAATTTCCAATTTAAAACATCTTTACATTTGCTTACTTTTATATTGACTTTAAATGATTCCAAATATGGTCTATAAGCCTCTATATCAACTTTAAAAAATTAACTTTCTATATTTGTATACATTTTATGGTTGTATATGATAAAACAGAATATTATACACATTATTTTGTGTGATAATTCCAAGCCTAATGTTTTCCTTTTGTCACTACTTTTAGTGTATGTGGTTCATCTAAAAGTTTGCTTTGAGTTATTTTTAATCTTAAAAATAAATGTAAGTGTAATTGCAAATTCATAGTTTAAAGCTATATTGCTTGTATTTCTTATAAATTTGTGAAAGTCTTATGAGTTCAAGATAAGGTGACCTTTTGCAATCAATGAACTCTTTACAGAATGGGCTTGAAGTATCAGATGTGTAGCATATGTAGCAGAGGATGGGAGGAGAGGCCCTTGGTCCTATGAAGGCTTGATGTCCCAGTGTAGGGGAATGCAAGGGTGGAGAGGCCGGAGTGGGTGGGTGGGTGGGTAGGTAGGGGAACACCCTCATAGAAACAGGCAGAGGAGGATGGAATAGGGGGTCTCTGGGGGGAAAGTAGGGAAAGGAGATAACATCTGAAATGTAAATAAAGAAATATCCAATTAAAAAATAAAACAAAAACAAAATAAAAAATGTATATAAACACCCTGAAAAGAAAAAAAGTTGCTATTTGCAAAGGAATTCAAATGGATACATGGGAATCTGCTTGTCATTGTGTCTTCAGACATGTGCTCTAGTAAGTATAATTAGTGTTCTATCACATTGTACTTTAGCTAAAAAAATAAATTACAGTAGCTGTTTTCAAAACCGTCTTTTTATATACTATACCTGCAAATACATATGCAAACCAATATATGTTTATAAAATATAACCTCAATGAGCTACAGAATGGGAAGTCAGCATTGACAGGGCGTGGGGAGGAGGTATGGGATGTAGAACAGTTTTAGGGTGGATCAGGAGGGGAAGAAAATCTGGAGTGTAAAAAAAATAAACAACAATAATAATAATTACTATTTTTCAAACATTTGTGAAATTCTTAAATTAGCACTAAGCAAAGACTGAACAAGCTTCAAAACAAATCTATCCAAATGAAAGATTGACAGGGGTTTAATATGAATATTCAAATACTATAAAACAGAATTGAAAGACTGGAAGATCAATAGGTCAATGGAGGCTTGATGTTACAGTGGGTAATTACTGTGGTTTAACATACAAAGTTTCTATTTAAGCAAGTAGCTTTATGGACAAAAGCTCTTTCAGAATCCTTTCTGTTCTACTGCAGCTATACAAGACTGGTGCCTTTATCCACTATTTCACCATGCCTGGGGTAGAGGCCGATGAGGCTGTACTCCTCACTGAGTGTCTAGGGGCGGTTAATGAGTACTTGGGGACTGCCTGAAATTTTCCTCAGTGGTGTGGCAATTAGTACATTGCTTATGTTCTGGTAAATAACCTGTCATTCATGCTTATGAGTGACTATAATTAAATCAGTGTGTTAAAAAGTACACATAGAAATAGGCTTGTTGGAAAAATGAAGCAGTCCAGTGGGAGAAAGAGGAATTTTCTAAACTCAGTATAGTATATGAAACAGTTAAAGAATTTAAAAACAAAGCTAGTTAATAAACCACTTCCAAACACATTATCATATTCTCAAAAGCTATGAAGATTATTATTTCTCCAGTAACCTTGTGGTGAGCATTTATCTGAGAAAAAAGAAAGAAAGAAAGAAAGAAAGAAAGAAAGAAAAAGAAAAGGTAATGGGAAACAGGCAAATCAAACACCATTGCTTTTGAATTAAACTGAACACAAGATAACTTGGCTGAGGATTGAGTACAGGTCAATTTATTTGTCTACGTTCTTCAGCAAAGAATTAAAACTCATAAACATAAGAAAATATTTAATTTGGGCTAAAATAATTTCATGATTTCATCTTGTGTGTGTGTGTGTGTGTGTGTGTGTGTGTGTTTAACTAAACAAGCAATGCCCATAACAGAGATAAAGAATAAGTGAATAAATAAACCACCTATTTTACTTAGGCTTACACTGTGAGAATAATAATTTGTCAATGTGTACAGGACCACATTAAAGTTCTAAATTAGCATTGGTCCTTGTTGTGAAGTTTAGGCAAGCAGAAAAGTTCAGCTACATTAGCCCGTATTAATTGCCATAATGACTTGCTTCTAGGTGACCTGATTTATTCTAAATAAATCAAATGATACCAAAACCACCCAATTAATGAATTTACCAGTGATTTCATATAAATCTGAACTTGTATATATTTCCTTCCATAAAATATGAGTTTTCATCCTTATTCTTGTCTTACTCTACTCACATATGACTATACATCTTAATTTTCATAATTTCTAGGGATGCAAAGGTGAATAATATAGCCAGTCTTCTTCTTTGTGGCCATTTTTTGTTGTTGTTCACTTGATATTTAATCATGGAGTAAAAGCCTATAGGCAAATGATACTAGATTTGTATGTACAAAACATTTCACTATGGATTAATTTCTTTCAAATTAAGCTCATAAGGGACTAGACAATGCTATATATTAAAGAGAACTAATTTCAAGAGAGCCACTGTATGATAAAATTTAATTTTCTTTCAGCCTGTTAATATAACATACCAAAATACTTCTTTTCTATTATTTCATCTTAAGCAGTTTTTCAAATCAAACCCATACTCACACTCATGCTGTCACTGATAATGGATCTCATGTCAAAGTAAAAGAGCAGAGAGGACCTGATAATAAGTGCAATTATCAAACATCAAAAATGTAGATCAAAGTGGATTTCCCGACTTTTCTATAAGCAGCCACTTCACCGCGTTTCATATCATGTAGCCCTGATGGGATATATTAATTTTTTCCATTATAAGAATGACATAATTGGCACATTTCAGTTGGAAGCTGCTGATATGTAGAGTTATTATTTCTACCTTATTTTGATGGTTTGCATATATGCGAGTAGAAGTGTACAAGCACGTGTGCGTGCATGTACACACTCCCATGCTTACAAGAATATACACCACAGACTCATGATTTTAGTACAAGGGCTGATAGGAAACCTTCAGGGAGGTATTAACCTCAATATGAAGGATGGATCAAGGCAAGGGTTTTATTTCTTTCAGATAGTCCAATATTTCCTCTGTCTGGGGA
This sequence comes from Rhynchomys soricoides, assembly GCA_019843965.1. Taxonomy (NCBI): domain Eukaryota; kingdom Metazoa; phylum Chordata; class Mammalia; order Rodentia; family Muridae; genus Rhynchomys; species Rhynchomys soricoides. The sequence goes on along the minus strand of JADRCH010007458.1, from coordinate 2,478,698 downwards.
ACACCTGACCTATCTTTAGGGGAACTGAATTATCTCAGATGGAACCTGGGAATATATTCGGAACTTGCCAACCTGAATCATTTCAATAACTCAATAGCCTCACTTCCACCATTATTCCTATCTTCTCTACCTTCCTTTTTTAAGACTCTTCCCTGAAGCATTGCTCTATGGCAGAATTTGCATTTTGGTTTGATGCCAAATGTTGAATACAGATTATATGTTAGGTATTTCTTATTCTGAACTTTTTCTGAAATATTTTCTTTTTCTGGGGTAGTACATTTAAAACACACCAGTGACATGGGAATTAATACTCTGACAACAAACTTCACTTGAAGTATTGTTCACAATAGAAATAAAGAAAATATTTTGTTTTTATTTTGCAAATATAAGTCCTGAAATGGCAAGCATTTTCAGTAATGAATTCTTTAGAGTCATAAGTTTATGCCACTTCTCAGCCAAATAATAATGAGAGAAAATATTTTCCTTATTTGCTATGAAAATTTTGAACATATTTGTTAGAAGGGAAGGAAAATAGACCATTTGCAAAAGGAAAAGGGCAAGCCCATATGCACGATGACAGATGGGACCTAGTCGTGAAAATAGAAATACTTCCCTTGATTTAAAAAGAAAATCATTCCAAAAAGGCAAAGCACTTTAAAAATACTGATTTCAAAAGTATTTCTTAGTACAAACTTTAAAGAAATTTTAAGTTTTTGAGGATATAAATTAACCATTATTTGAAACTTCAAAAAGATAATTTTGGATTGTTTCACCAACTCCTGTCAATCAAAAATGTCCTTTATTTCATTATAGCAAGGTACTTCTGGCCTTGTTAGAAAATAGGTTAGTCTGTAAATATTGTTTTAATTTACTACTAAGCTAAGTCATACCATTTAGACATATAATATATAGACTACTCAGTTAACACACTTCATTTTCCTGTGTAGGGTAAATGTGCTATTATCCTAGAAAAGCTCTTGGAGTTGAACTCTAGCAGTTAGATGCTGTTGGGAGCCGCCTGAGCACCCACATCCGCCATTACAAGATGGCGCCTACATTCGGCCGAGGACAAGTTGTAAACAGGCTAGTGCGCATGCACCTGGTAATTTTCCACCTCAGAGTCTCAGCCTCTCTCCTGGCGGCATCTGGCCTGGTGTGCGGGAGCCAATGGGGAAGCTCCATGTCCCAGGCAAGCGCTGTGACCCATATAAAGGGCGGGTATTCAATTGTTCTGGGTCTCCACTCGTGGCCAGCTTATGCTCTCCCTCTCAAGATGCATTAAAGCTGTTCCTGCAGAAGGATCCTATGTGTGCCGCGTCGTTCTTGCTGGCGAGACCGTAGCGCGGGACATCTGGTGCCGAAACCCGGGAAACTTTGTCATCATCAAGCACCTTTGGAGACCCCCTGGAAACAGGGAGGATTCAGAACTGCAGGGAGGTAGGTTCGGATAGGCATGTTGACCCTGGGTCTTGATTTGGGGTTGCCCCCTTTTTGGTCTAACGCTGTTGAAGTTTTGCTAATTGTGTTCTCACTGTCTTTGTATTGCGGCGAACAAGGTAGGGCCTGTGTAGATGCTGTAAGGGAGGGGCAAATCACCCCTGATAGGGTCCAGGATACCATGTCAGAAACCGGACGGAGTGAGAGGATGGGTACCCAAAGGGAAAGAAATCTTAGCAATGGAAATGGACCTCCCGGTAAGTCGAAAGACGAGGGAGAGATTAAAGATAAAATAGGAAACTGTCCCCCTGACAGGAATGTGGGCAGAAAAACAATTCTCATACCCAAGAAAAAAGCAAAAAGAAAGGGGGAGAGCCTCTACTCAGTTCAAGACCTTGAGGCTCTTCCATTGGAAACTTCAGACACTGACCCCCTTAGCTCTAGTGAGGAGTCAGAGCTAGAAGAGGAAGCGGCGCAGTATGAGGAAGATTGGCCGCCTTGTAATGGGCAGATAAAGCGGCCGCCGCCTTTGGCCCCTATGCGGACCATGCCTTCCGCCCCTCCCCCCTATGAGATGTGTCCCAACTCCTCTTCTTTTCTCTCTGATAAGGTTAAGAGAAAGGTACAAGCCGCTTTTCCAGTTTTCGAGGCAGATGGTGGAGTACGAGTTCATGCCCCTGTAGAGTACAGCCAAATTAAAGACCTGGCTGAAGCGGTTCGAAAGTATGGGGTAAATGCTAATTTTACTATAGTAATGTTAGAGAGATTTGCCGGGGCGTCCATGACTCCCGCCGATTGGCAGATGCTGGCCAAGGCTGCGCTCCCTACAATGGGCCAATATATGGAGTGGAAGGCTTTATGGCATGAAGCTGCACAAGCTCAAGCCAGAGCCAATGCTACGGCACCAACCCCTGGACAGAGAGATTGGACCTTTGATATGTTAACTGGCCAAGGTCCTTTTGCGGCGGATCAGACCGTATTCAGGCAGATAAGAGACTTTGGTATCTCTGCCATTATCATAGGTGTGGTGGCAGCGGCTGCGGTTACAGGGGCTGTCACTGCTTCGGCCCTTGCGCTCTCTGGAACGATGCAGACCGCCAATACCATTAATGAGTTGTCTGCAGCTGCCACCTTAGCTCTAGACAGACAGGTATCCGCCAATACTCAAGTCCAGAGGGACCTAATGCTGGTTAACCAGCACATTGATCTTATTCAAGAACAACTGGATGTCCTTTGACAGCTAGCGCAATTGGGCTGTGAACAAAAGTTGCCAGGACTCGGTGTTACTTCCATACAATATGATAGATTTACAAAAGCAACTAACCTGTCTAAAAGTCTTTTACAGTATATGTTACAGAATTGGATCCTTAAATTTGATGACACCCTGCGGGAATTGCCGACAGCAATTATTCAGATCAACTCCACCCGTCTTGACCTGTCCTTGACCCGAGGGCCTCTCTTCCTGGATTTCCTCGGCAATTTCTTATTTCAAGGAATGGGTGGGGGGGGGATTGTTTGGAGCAGTGCTTTGCTGTGGGTTGGTGTTCCTCCTATGGCTCATCTGCAAACTCAGGGCCCAGACTAAAAGAGACAAGGTGGTCATTGCGCAGGCGTTTGTTGCCTTAGAACAAGGAGCCTCGGCCGGTGTTTGGCTGTCCATGCTTAAACAATAGCGGTAGGTCGCCAGCCAGACAGTTCTTGCACACCCGCGAGTCTAGTCTCATTGCACTGGGTAGAATGTTTGGTCTGAGCAGCTCTTGAGGGATGTTGAGCAAAGCATCGCACAAGGCGGTCATCATTGTGGGCCACCTTGGGAGATATGTCATCTGCATGAGGGTTAAGTGCCCTAGTTTCCCTCCCTCTAAAAAACGGCACTGGGCGGGTCAGGAAAACCTCGGGCGCGCATGAGCTTAGGGGTCTTCTCCTGTACAAGGCCCAACCTTTTGGTCAGGGGATTTGACCTCTGTCTCCGCCCTCTTAAGAGTGTCCTACTTTGCTTACAGAAATAAAAAGGGGGAGATGTTGGGAGCCGCCTGAGCACCCACATCCGCCATTACAAGATGGCCAATCTTCCTCATACTGCGCCGCTTCCTCTTCTAGCTCTGACTCCTCACTAGAGCTAAGGGGGTCAGTGTCTGAAGTTTCCAATGGAAGAGCCTCAAGGTCTTGAACTGAGTAGAGGCTCTCCCCCTGCAAGTTTCTGGAATTTATTGTGCCTAGCGAGAAAATAATTTTACAACATTTTCTTCGTGGGTGAAAATATAGATGAAAGCTTTGAAAAGAACAATCTCATCAATAAATTATAATCAATATCACAGGCTAAGAAATGGTAGTGGTTTCTATGATGATTGGTCAATACTGTTCCTTAAACAATTTTTAAAGGACAAAGACATGAAAAGGAAAACAAAAATAAAATTAACTGGGAGAAAATAAAGACTATATGAGACTATATAAAGCTGTTGTGTTAATATTATGGTCCACCACAATATATGGCATTTATGGAATAAACATATGAATATTAACATTAATGAAGCATCTGTGCCAAAACCTTACATGTTAGAAATATAATAATGCGCTTATATGTGTTCTATCATATTAATGTACAAGCTATGTCATTTTAATAATGTATATAGTGTTTAAGACTATTAGGACTGTACTTAAAAAGGATATTAGAAGTTGACTGGTCAGGCCAAAATCAAAATACACCACTTAATACCTGTAACAAACATTTTATAACTTTTTGCAAACAACCAAATGAGTTAGTTCTTTTATATATTTAAAGTGGTGACCTTTCTCCTACTAGACAATTGTTAAACAATTATTATTAATGCAATTACACTCAGAGAAATCTACAGATAAATATATTAGTAGCCCTGTCTCTCTGCAAAATTTAAAAATGATTTAGTTTCATTCATAGAATATTTCTCCCTCCATGTTTAGTTTTCTTGCTATTAGTTTTCTCTTCCCCCTAGTACTTCCTTTGGACTATAAATTCCACATGAATCTGCTTTTCTTACTTTATTTTAAATAAAAGTTTACTTTATTTTACGTATGTGAGTGTTTTTCCTCCATGTATGTATGTGTACCAAATATAGGATTGATGCCTATAAAAGTCAGAAGAGGGCATTGGATTCCCTCAAGTTGGAGTTATGGATGGTTGTGAGCTGCCATGTGGGTTCTGGGAACTTAGCCTGGGTCCTTTGGAAGAGCAAATCATTGCACAATCCCTCAAGTCCTCATTCTGCTTTCTTAATTAGACCTATATAATCCTCATGTCTTTTGCAATGCCTGCTTTATTTCAGCAATGTCAACCTATCCTCTGGCACATACTTCCAAGGAACTATCAGGAGACAACAACTGATAAGATGGAACCCCAGGTAGGTAGACATTTTGAAAAGAACCATTAATGCCTGAAGATTGGGAATATCAAGAACTATTGTGACTCTACATGCTGTTGTTTATTGATTCCTTTCAATTTCTTGAAGATTGCAGCTTCTGCTTAAGTTCACATATCTAGCTGGAATTCAACATATAGTAGTCAAAGTAGTAGACAGGCATCCTTTCAGCATAAAACATAATTCTTTTTTATTGAATAGATTACATTTATTCTCTGACATTTTCACACACACACAAAAAGGTATTGTAATTTTCTTGCCTTTTACCCCTGACAGCTACACCTTCTCCCTACAAAGCCCTCTGGGCATGATAAAGCCCCTGCAATTTTGAACTCACAGCAGTTGTAGTTACCTACATTGAACATGTACAAGACTGGCGTGGTTAACAATCATTTATAGATGCGGAAGGCTCATGGGAACTTATTTCTCTCTGTTGAATTACAGACTGATGAAAGATTCTTAGAAGTATTATCTAGTTATATTTCACTTCTGAGCCCACTGAGTTCCAAAAGGTAGTCCCAAATCCATTGAGAATCACAGATTCTCTTCGTCAAACTCAATTGGTTATAAACGGTGCCTCTTAATTCCTCTATTTTCACCATACTTTTCTCCTCTCGTAAACTCTGTGGGGTACAATGAGGTCTTCAGTTGGTTCAGTAGAGAAATTAAGTTTTTCTTATATTGCTTACATAAGATCCATCATCAAAATCCCATTGCTTGTCTCCTTAAATACATCTTGTCTCTATCTAATTCTTTCTATTTCCCTTCTCATGACTTATATGTATACTTTTAATAGTTCATTTTCTGGTCTCTTTAACTCCACTATTAGTCCTCTAATATGTTTTCTATATAATAAAAAGAAGCATAAGAAAGTTTCAAAAAAATTATTGAGTTCTGTCAAGATGGAAAGAAGAATCAGAAGTTTTGATTCCCCACTGCCATAGAAAAGATCAAAACCCAAAACCCAAGATGGAAATAGAAATCAGAACGTTTGATTCCCCCAGCCCCACAAAAGAAGATTAAAACAAAAACTCCAGTGACTACTATTCAGTAAGTTTATTGAGATTAGCATGCAAGAAAACAGTACAAATGAAATTGCAAAATGAAAGAACATGAAGCTTCAAATGATCTGACAGAAAAGGAAGTGCCTGGTATCGACTGCCCATTACCCTAGTCTAGATCAGTTTGATCTTGAAAAACATGGACCACATATTATTCTTATCATACATTTATAATTTTATCAGTATATTTACCAAAAAGCTTGAGAATATATGTTCATCTCATTAGAACATAAAATATGAGCAAGGCAACAGTTTGTAAAACACATAGACTGAATGATATGACCACAATGGGAAAAAAAAACCTACAGATTATACAAAAAAGGAACGTCTACAATTTGTGGAAGTGCTTAGAAACTAAACAATATGCTCTTGAACAAATGGATTTAAAAAAAGAAATAAAAAAGTAAATATTAAAGTCTTTTCAAAATGATTGAAAATAGAAATCTAAAAGTAAGCATTCTAAAAGTAAGCAAAGCAGTATTGGGAGAAGTTTATTGCAATAAAGATAAGAATGCTATCAAAAAAATTATCTAGCCCAAATAATTATAGCCTAAGAAACTAGAAAAGAAATAACAAATTCCAAAATCAGTGAAAGAAATACAGTTCATGACAGAAGTAAATGAAATACAGAGTAAAAGACTAATTAAATGAACACTAGGCATTTTAAAAACAAACTGAAAATGAACATTTTCAAGTTTAGCCACAAAAAAAGATTGAAGACATAAATGCATAAAATAAGATGAAAAAGGGGCACTACAACCCAGTGAATAAAAGGATAGTTGAGTAAATCAACCTATGAGAAGTCTATAAGAAAGGTATATATCACGACATACATAATCTAACAAAACTGAACCATCAAAGTATAGAAAATTGAAACAAAACTAAAAATAGTAAGAGGATTGAGTCAGTGCTAATATCCAGATAGCTTCACTACTGAGTTCTATCAACATTTCATAGGAGAACTAACACTAATTCTCAAAGTACTGAAAACTAAAATGAGAATTTCTTTTTAACTAAGTCTATAATTCAGTATTAAGTTCTCAAATCAGAAAAGACTGTATTAAAAGATAATGAGTATTGGGCTTTGATCTCTGAAAACCAGGTAAGTCCCCAGTGGGCATAGTGGCTGGCCTCTAATTTCTGGGGTGGTTACTTGGACTACTAGCAAGCTCTGGATTCAAATGAAAGACCTTGCCTAAGTGAGTAATGTAGATAGTGATGGAGGAAGACTCCCAATGCCAATCTCGGGCCTCTCCATGCAAATGTATGTGTATGCTTATCTATGTCTACACATATGCTAACACACAGCACACACATAAACAAGTGTTACAAATAATACTCCTTATGAACATAGATGTGTATATTTTTAAAAAATTATTAATAATTATACCTGATAACACATCAAAAAGATCATTCAGAGCTAGTAGTAGAGGCACGTACCTAGAATTGTAGTACGCCAGAGATAGAGGCAGGAGGATCAGCAGTTTAAGGTCATTGTTAGCTACATAGTGAGCTTAAGGCCACCCTGGGCTGCAGGAGAGTCTGTCTCACTGAACAACAAAAAGAGATTGCCAGATCATTTTTTTTAACATGCTAACATAAGATTTAATGTAGGTCAAAACATGATAAGTCCACATACTGAAATCAATAAAGCACATCAGTAGAATAAAGGGTCACAATTATATGATAATCTCAGGTACAAAAAAAAAAATCTGTGATATTGATCAGTATCCCTTAATAATAAAACGTCTGTACAAATTAAGTGCAGATAGAATAATTTATGGCAGCCTATGTCTAACATCATATACAGAATGGGATAAACCTGATTTTTTGGTATTTCTAAGTTCTGGAAAAAGACAAGGGCATCCACCTGCATCATTCACTCTCAACATAGCACTGGCGATCTTACACAGTAATTAAGATACAGAGAGTGATGTAAGACATGGAAATAGAAAAGGAAGAAGTCAAATCCATCCCATTTTCTTTTTATAGACAAAATTAAATACTACATTAAAGACTATTAGGAATGATGAATAAATTTAGAAAATCTGAAAAGATTTTAAAATTCAAAGAATATCAGTATTTTATACACTAGTATATTTTATATACTTGTGCAGAAGGAAGCCATGAAATCAAGCCCACTTACAACAGCTAAAAATAAAATACCTAATAAAATACCTTATGAAAAGGCAAGCCAGGGAATAAATGATCCTTACAATGAAAATTGCAAAATTCCAATGAAACAAATAAAAGGAAGAATAACTGAAGGAATTCAAAATCTCACAATTTGAACAATTAATATTATCAATATTAAGCTATCTATGGAGGGCTGGAAAGATCACTCTGTGGTTAAGAGCACTGGATGCTTTTGTAGAGGCCCTGTGTTTGATTTCTAAAACTTACATGGTATACAACCATCTGTCACTTCAGTCCCATGGGATCTGGTACTATCTTCTGGCCTCCACAGGCACTAGTCATGAATGGGGTACACAGACAGAGGCATGCAAACACCCATATACATTTAAATAAATAAATAATTCAATAATTCAATATATATATTAATACCCAAAGCAATCTACATATTTGAGGCAATTTCCACTACAATAGCATTAACGATCCTTCACATAACTAAAACGCAATCACAAAATATACAAAACAGTCAGGAAAATTTCAAGATTTAAAATCAGTACAAAAATAGAAATATTTTAACATATGATCTCAAGACATATGGGAGTGATATTAAGACACTAGAAATAAACTTCCATATTTATAGCTAACTAATTCTAAAGAGAAAGAAAAATCATATATCTGAGAAGGAAAAGTTCAGTAAATAATGCTCTGTATTCACATGTATAATAATGGATTCATAACATAAATATTAGACCTCAAACCATGAAATGGCTAGAAGAAAACATAAATACTCCAAGATGTAAATACGGGAAATGATTTTGTATAAGATCCCCCCTAAACAGCACCACCAACAAAACTAGATTGATGATAGTCAATGATTCAAAAATCATACTTTTGAGTGTATATCCATAAATGAAATAAACAAATCAATGATACACCTTCATCCTCAGGATTAGTTGCAGCATTTGTCAAATGATAAGATCAACATGTATGCTCATGATATATGAATGCATAAATAAAATATGTAAATTAAGAAAAAACAATAGAATAAAAGAACTCAAAACCTAAATATCAAGGAGAATGAAATGCCTCTTTTGATCAGTACATATTTTGAACACACATGGAAATAGCACACTGTACTTCATACATATCCACAATTATGTGAAAATCTAAAGGTAATTTTCTAATTCCAGTAACTTGGCACCTAGCTGGTGAGGAAGGAAGATCAAAAGTTCAAAGTGAGTCTTGCAACTTAATAAGATTCTGTCTCAAAGAATAAAACTGGAATAATATAACAAACAAGGACTCTATGGATCTAAGTGTTATGCTTGCTTAACACACGAGACACACACACACACACACACACACACACACACTATGAGGGGTCAATTCTCAGTACTGCAAAGTAAAATTTCAGGTTCATTCCGTGGCTTAGGCAACCATTTAACCTCATCACATCTCCACATTACATTTGTATATCTCTATTATCAACTGGAAAGAATCTAGGATGATTTGAAAGATGAGCCTTCAGGCATGATTATGGGATAGTATCTTGATTTCATGAATTGTGGTGGGAAGACTTACTCACTGTGAGCAACACCACTTTTTCTGAGCAGGGAGCTGGGAGTACATAGAGGGATAAGGGGAAGTGAGTTGCATGCATGTATTCATTCCTCTTTTCTATTTGTGCATCTGTGACCAGCTGCTTCACATCCCTGTTGCCATGACTTCTCTTCAGTACTACTTCCAGTGTTTGGCATATAGTAGGTACTCAATAAATATATATGGATGATTGAACAAAGATTAGTTTCAATGGTTGACGAATGAGTTTCTGTCAAATGATACCTTTTATCTCATCAACTTAAAAGCTGGAGAAATTTTTAATTGCTATAACATACATGACTAACCCACTATCTAAAAATAGCCACAGTAAAACAATTTTTGTGTGGCATTTTGATGACACATCTGCCCACACAATACCTACCATTATCATAAAATGACTTTACTTTCAGCCTCCTCTCAATGTAGATGGTTTAGTCATTTCTTTTATAGATAATTAGGAAAAATACTCTCAGAGATTAAGTAGATGGTATTGTGTTTTTGTCTTCTTTCCTCTTTTGAGGTAGTGGTTTTGTGTACTCGCTCTCCAATATGATGTTTAAACTTCTCTCAGGCCATATAAACAAGTTTAAAATGAAAGGAAAGAACACAATAGCTCCAGACTCCAATTTGCTCTTAGAATGTGATTCAGAAGATAGCCTGACAGGAAGAATTCAAAAATTATAACTTGATTGTAGGCATTTTCTTTTTAAAGATTAATAATGGTTTCTTGGTTCTATTTCATCCTAATAACACTCTAATGATGTCAATTAAAAGTCACTCTCATCTACCCTCAAGGACTTAGCAAGTCTTTCCTTCAAAAGTACTTTATGAGCTTTAGTTCTGATCCAGACAATGACAGTCTGAGAGAATTATTTGTCTTTTTATAAGAAAAAAAAGATGAAGAAAAAAAGAGAGCCACTTCACGTCCAGACTTCCTACTGAAGCCCAAGGAGACTATGACAATTTTATTTTTGTTATCTTTGTAGTGCTGTAATTGCTCTGTGTGAGAAAGAAGTAATTTCTTCTGAGTAACTCATATCCCTAACTCCTTTAAGTGCTTTTCATCTCAGATTAAATATTAATTTGAAGTACGTCTGTGCTTATTTAGTGCAGCAGGTACTGCTCACAAACTGTGGTAGCACACAATTTCATTTTGCAGCATATGGTGATACGCACTACATTGTTTTTCCACCAGGGATCACTATTTTGGAATGGACAATCGACCCTACTGACCTTTGCATGATATTTATGGACTTCTCTTTCCAAGTCAATTTATAAAGCCAGAACTTCTCAGCTTTAAAATTCAGGACAATTTCTTTACTTCCTTTAACAACAAAACAAAACAAAACCAGAAAACCCCAAAACAACAAAAAACAAAACAAAAAGCACCTTGACCATCTTGAGGCTAGTCTCAGTTGTTAGATTTTTATAATATTGCACTCTTCTAGAAAAACCCAATTATCCTACTAAATATAAATGGTATGGTCTACAAGATAGTGATACATCTACATAAATGATCAATCTATATTTTCTGGGGTGCTAAACAAAAATGTCAGTTATTTAAAGCTTAGCTGTAAGGTTTACTTTATATAAAGAACATTGATATTTGTGGTTATAAATGACTTTGTTGAGAAAAAAAGATAATTTCATCAATTGTGAGTGATGATGATATATAACTGAATTTTATATTAACATTTAAAAGATCCATTTGACTACAATGACTATTTCTAGATTTCTGCTCATTTCTCTCCTGTGAGATTCTCATAAGAATATGGAACATTAGTTTAATTTGACTCAATTCATCTCTGAAGTGAAAGAAGCAAACCATTTTGTATTCTCTACCTACTGGATCCTCAATGGACTTCTGAAAGGACAGCATAAACCCCATTTTTCTCCATTCAAAGACCAGGCCTGATTTCAAAAAGAAGGCCATAGGCACCAGCTGTAGGACCAGACCACAAAAATCAGAAACAAGATCATAAAACCCACTCCCAAAGAACAACCTGGGGATAGCCACAAAAATGAGGAAATATCTTATCTCGAGATGGGCCAGCTGTGCTGGGAAGCCCTATCTCATCCTATGGTTAAAGGGTCATAACATAGAGATGGAGACCACTGACCACCTGTGACCCCCTAGCACTCACCAATGAAATTTGAGATTACCTAATTATTCTAGAGAGTTCCTCTGGATCCCTATAAGAAGGTCTTTGTCTGGGGTGGCTATTTCGGAGATTGGTTGATCCCTGCATGCTGGATGCTTCTACAGAATTAAAGCAGTTTGTCTTTGCATACTATCTGAGTCTGGGGACTTCCTTCAGCAATTTTCCTTACACTTCTATTCTTAGATTCACCCAGAAATGGCTAAGACCTGTATTTATTTTATTGTCCAAAGGGGACAGTACACTCTTTCAACATAAAGCTGCTATGTTTTGTAGCTCAGGGTGTATTGCATATGGTACTAAATCAAATACTTAAGGAAGTAATGTGACTGGATTGGTTAGGTAGATCTGAATTCCTATCATCAGATCCATAGACAAGGACTGATGGTTCTTTTAATGCTTTCATATATTATGGTGGTTCCATTGACCTGTCCATGACCATTTCTGGGTTTCTTTAGCCCTCAATTTTTCATTTACCTGCTATTTCTAGAAAGTTGTTAATACATATACAACAGCACCTTGATAAACAGGAGGGTTAAAGGACAGAAATTCCTATAAGTCACTGGAGTTTCTCTCTTCGGATTTAGGAGACAGTGCTATGATTTACCTGTGAACCTGTTTATCACACAACAGACTTGGTTAGAATAATTTAATTGTTTTGAATAAAGAGATCTGAGAACCCAATAAAGAGAGATATTAAATAGTGAGTCTTTAAAGTGGACCTATTATTACCTTATATACAAAGTATTGTATCCCCAAGATGGGTGATGATAAAGAGATGTTTATGGACATGTTGCATTTGTGAATAAAATGGATTTATATTATTAGTGGGTGTCTTAGCCAGGGTTTCTATTCCTGCACAAACATCATTACCAAGATGCAAGTTGGGGAGGAAAGGGTTTATTGAGCTTACACTTCCATGCTGCTGTTCATCACGAAAGGAAGTCAGGACTGGAACTCAAGCAGGATAGGAATCAGGAGCTAGTGCAGAGGCCATGGAAGGATGTTCCTTACTGGCTTACTTGCTTCACTCCTGGCTTGTTCAGCCTGCTTTCTTATAGAACCCAAGACTACCAGCCCACAGATGGTACCACTCACAAGGGGCCCTCCCCCATTGATCACTAATTGAGAAAATGCTTTACTGCTGAATCTCATGGAGGCATTTTCTCAATTGAAACTCATTTCTCTGTGATAACTGCAGCTTGTGTCAAGTTGACACACAAACTAGCCAGTACAGTGGATAACATGGTTAATATTTCCTTTTGTGTTTTTATCCCCTAAGGCAACCACTACTTTGAAGTAGGCATGTTAAATAGCTAGTTTAATATTAGTGGAATCAGAAAACTTTAACTCAGGGCCCTTCCATCATAGCGAACAATTTGTAAAACCAAATCCTGAGTCAGCGAAATGGGACCTAAGTCATATCTGTGGTCCTAGGAGGAAATGTGTCATCCAGAACTGCTTGGAAGGTTATTAATTGAAAACTATCTAAACCTGGGTCCAGGAGCCCAGAACCATACAGGATCATTATCTAACAAGAGACTTTCAGATAAAGATCAAGGTCATACCACTGCTCCTTTCTAGAAGCATCAATGGAAGTAGGTCCCGTCAATCACCCAGACAACAAATTGTCCCTCAAGAAAGTTGTCTGTTCCAGAGACGTTGAAAATAGTTTAAAGCCTACTTAAAATGGAAGTCTGCACAGTAGTCCCTGAGCCCAATGCCCATTTTCTTCCCTTGAGTATGTACTGTATACAGCAGTCTCTTTAGTCATTGTTCACTATCATCTCTTGAGAGTGCTCCTGTTTTACACTATAACAAACTCTGAACTTGTTGTGTCTTTTTGAATTCTTTAGACAGAGATCACAAAGACTTGGGAGTTAAGGAAAGGCCAGACTCAGATCTTGGTGACAGGTACAAATGTATTTCTGTTTTTCAGTTTTGTAATGAGATTCTACTTTTTCTTTTTTACACCTGCCTAAACAATGTTATCTCTTCCTGATATTCTCTTGCCCCTTTTTTCACCTGGATAGCATCCATTCTCCCTTTAGGTTTCATCTAAAAAGTTGTTAATTTATAGAGAGCACCCAAGATCTCCCAGAACAAACGGCATCTGCCCTCATTTTTTTTTCCTTAAGCCATTTTATGTAAGACATCTTATAACATTGTTGATCAGTTTGTGGACTTTTTTCTGTGTTGGGTTGTGTGTTTATTGGCAAGACTCATGGGGTAAGAGGCCATGTTTGTCTTATTCATACTTTAACCCAAACATGGTTCTTTATATACAGCAAGTTCAATAAATATTTGTGAGAGAAAAAATAACTATAATTTTCCAAGTAGTAGTAACTGTAATGAAATTTGGCTATGAACCTAATTCTAGCATCATCCTTTCGTTTTCCATTCTAACGATAAATATGATAAATATGTCATTCCACAAAGGAAGGCAACTTGAAATCATGTGTAATTAAGACTACAAGTTAAAGTGTATGTCTTATAGAAACACAAAGCATTAAGATATAGATATTTTTAAAATCTTACAGAGGATATAACTGTGTTCCCACAAATTTTAATGTTTTAAAAAATCTTAATTGGCAGTAATTGCACTATTTACATGTTAATGATCAACACCTGGCCCCAGCTGGGTATAAAGAGGCTGACAATGTTTTTCTCTCACCTCCCTGGCAAGCAACTAAGCATATGCAATTTTAAAGAGACCTGCTTGCCAGAAATAACACATTCATAATTGGTAGGACAATGTGAAATTAGTTCACACATTTCACCATTCTCAAACAAATGCATAATATTACTCATATTTAAAAGCTTTATGACTCAAAGAGGACCTTATTTCCTACACTTGGTGATTATTCACAATCATTAAATTATTCCTGTCAATGAATGTGCCAGAAACCAGCTAAATAGAAGCCCAAGTAGTCTCCTGTAATAAGCGACCAGTTCCTGCATTAATCCCTTGAAAAATCAAGAGTTTCCTTTGAAGTCATTCAAAATCTATAATTAAATATGGTAATTTCCTGCTTCCTCTATCCTACGATATTTTGAATCACTATAGTTTTGATTGGATTTCCTACTACAAGCTCCAAACCAATTAAGAGGTATTGAAAAGTGATTTCCAATAAGAAAGAATTTTGAGTCACAAAATGATTCTTGCTAGATTTTGGCATATCATTATCTGTGATCCAATGGTTGTTATTAATGCAAGGTGACAAAAAGGGAGAACAAGTCTTAAATTATATTTGGTCATACAATTATATTTTGCCAGTTGATGTAAGAAAGTTGATACTGTTGTTTTATTTCTAAACACAGACAAAGCAACCATTGTGTATATATTCTGGTTCAGTCTTCTCAGCATTAAGTAGCAAAAACATTGCTGAGGAGAACAAAGGATGTGAAAGGATCACATTTTCACATTAGTTAGGAAGACAGAAGCCTAATAACTTCATTGAGAGATACCAAAAGAGATCAGTTCAGGGAAGAGGGGAGCATATACAGCTAAGGAAATCTATAGAAAAGCCTGTGAAGGGAGGATGAGAGAGACGATGCTGGCACCAACGTTGTGCCAGGAAACATACCTAATACCTACTTTATCTCACTTAGGTTATTCACAGTCACATAGTTATAGATCGTTGATCTGCCAATATGTGATTTTGTGACAGTTACATGTTAGCCTGAAGGAGGGAGAGGAAAATGATAATGAGAGAAGACTAATACACGCAGTGAGACTTTTGTTGAAGTGTGCTGTGCTGATACTGCTATAGTAATTAATGTGTTGAGAGGACATACCAAGTAACATCAAATTAACACTAACCAGGAGCTATCTTTAGAAGGGCTAGAAAGAGCATACATTTAAGCCAAATAAATTATCAGATATATTATGTTTTCAGAGACCTATAAAGAAAAGGAAAGTAAGCAAAGAAGAGGGCCAGTGATTATGTATAGAGTGCCAGGAGGAAATGACAGCTTCCTCAATGAGCCAGAGGTCAGCTCTTTAGTGGATATGTATCTCCAGCCAGAGGTTTAGGTCTATACTAACCACTGACTAACATCATGCTTATATATATTGTGTTTGCACATGTTTAAGGAAACAGTACTCTTCAGTTCGGCTTCTGTGGATGTTAATTTGACATTATTTGTAAAGCAAATCAATATTTATCAAAATTTAAAAAATGTATAGATACTTTAGAATCAAATTTACTTCTAAACTGCTGATGTGGACAATGGGCTACACATAAAATTATTAACTTTATTACATTAAAAATAATAAGTGAATTAAACTTTCTATAGTGTTCATCAAGAAGCTACAAGAGGGGTGTGCCCATGAAGGGAATATTGGGAAATGGACTTTTTCACTGCTTTTCCCAGCTATGAAATGAGCAGTTTTTCTCTGCCAGAAATTGCTATCCTGATGTGATGTTTTGTCATGGTTCCAAAAGAAACAGAGCCAATCAATCAGAGGATGAAGTCTCTAAAGTTGTCAGTTAAAAGTTCATTATAACTGTAAGTTTATTAACAGATATTTTGTTATGGTGAACAAAAGCTAACTACTACAGTGGCACTGGAATACTGTAAACATATTTTAGTATATTTAAGCATTTGGTAACTCAGCAGCTGTTGAACATAATGGCCTTTAAGACTCTTAGAGGCCAGCATGATGGCTCAGCCAGTAATGGACCCTGCTGCCAACTGTGTCTGAGTTACAGTAGTCAGACACATCTGATAGAAAGAACTGACTTCCACAAGCTGTCTTATGTCTACCACATGTGAATGTATGCTCAACTGAAAACCTACACAAAATGTAACTTAAAACAAACAAACAAAAGAAACCTAAATTCCTTTCTTGTAAAAAAAACTTTTTCTATTTATTTTTAACTCACCTAGTCCAATCAGTGCTTTCCATATGTACATGGGTTTAGGGTCATCCCCTGGGGCGAGGGAATTCTACCCATGGCCACATACCTAAAGAAAACAGACTCTTCCTCTTCTGTTAGCAATCAAATGTCAATAGCTCTTCAGCTAAGGTATGGAGGCCTCATTCAGGAATTTCAAATCTCTTGTGCTTAGGTCACAAAGTATTCTCCCCAAAAATCTTGTGTGTTAAAAGCTTGGTCCAAGCATGCTCAGAAACTGGGCCTTAGAGAAGGTGTGGGGTCACGTGGGCTCTGAAATCATTGATGAATCAGCAGATGGATGGCATAAGAAATCTATGGCATTATTGAGACCTAATAGAAAGGTTTGGAGGTAGGGCATGCTAGTAGAAGTAGGTCTCTGGGCAAAAGGTCTTTGAGGTGTCTTTCGGTCTCCTTGCTCCTGTCTTCCATAAGTGAGTTGCTTTGCCCCAGCAAATGCCTTGTTCCATGATATTCAGCCTTGTTTCGGTCCTAAAGCAGTAGTGCTGAAGTCTCAGAAACCATGAGCCAAGCTGTTTTTCCTTTCTTTAAACTTCTCCTCATAAATATTGTTCAAAGTTATGAAATATCTAACTCAAACACTTGATGTGGCAGAAACAGAGCCATGTATTACTTGCTGAGCTGGTGATATAGTTTAAAAATGTTTAGAAATATTTGGTAGGAGGAGTTTGGGAAAGTGCGGAAAACCAAACTAGAAAAGGCCTAGAATGCTACAATTTGAGATTTCTGGGCAAATCTGGTGGGAGCTCAGACCAGGATACTAATATAAATGCGAACAGTAAATACTCTGGTTATCTTGAGATGGATTAAATATCACTTATGCATATTACACTGTGGTTAAGGTTTGGTTTACATTTTATCAACAGTTTTCTTCTTCTCCTCCTCCTCCTCCTCCTTCCCCTTCCCCTTCCCCTTCCCCTTCCCCTTCCCCTTCCCCTCCTCCTCTTTCTCCTCCTCCTCCTCCTCCTCTTTCTCCTCCTCCTCCTCCTCCTCCTCTTCTTCTTCCCCACCTCTCTCCATTTTCCTTCTAAATTGTCCCTACAACCACACCGATTTGGTGTTTTTTTGGTTTTAGATACATCATTCACATTTATCCTCGCTTTGTCCTTCCTTCATTCTGAGGTTACCATGTCAGTGGGTTCTGCCCTTATCCTTTGCCTCAAAAACATTGGTGGCTTCCTCCCATGGCTTTAGTCAGATAGCATCTGCCATGTTCAGCTGCTTTGTGTTTCCATAATCTGTGTGACCAAGTGCCAATAGTAAACATCTTCATTATAATTTCTATTATGCCTTTTCTGTTTAAATTCCAAATGACACAGGCAAGGAAAATAAAGAGCTATGATTAAAGGTAGAGGAGAAGAAAGGTCTGATTGGCAGTGATTGTCAAGAGTGATTTCTGTTTGGGACCTGCCTTATTTAACTGAATCCTATGGGCATGAGCAAAACTGAAAGTAACTTCCAATGTCAGGACTGTGGTAAACAAACCTTAAAAGGATTTAACATTTTCCCTAAATCAAGCAAGGAAATAAATTATTTCTGTCTTGATGGTATAAACTCAATGTTTCCATCAGCAAGTGCCTCCAAACTATTAATTAAATGTCTCAAGTAGGCCTAACCAGTACTGAAAGTAAATGCAGGCATCAGTAGTAATGCATAATCAATTGTACATATTTATGACTGCTCCCTCATTATTTCCTAATGAGGAGTTCAAGAAGCTACGCATGGTTGTAGATGGCTGGCAGGCTACTACATCAATACATTGGGTCTGTCAGAGTCAGCTAGGGGTTTTAGAAATGCTTATTTGTACACTTCCTGAAGTCAATGTGCATAGAAGAAAGAGTTTGCTCCATATTATCCATCACATCACATCCCATAGGCTGACTACAAATATATTAGGGAACAAGATTCTGAAAGTTATTGTGCTTCCAAATTCATAAAGGTAATATTCTGTTTGGTACCATGAATGAAAATGTTGAAGAAACTTCCTTAAAACCTAAACAGCTCCATGAAAGCTGGGTGTTTTTATTCCAACACTAATTTCATTATACTGCAAAAGATAATGTTCTAATTGGGACTTTCCAAAATTCTAGATATTAAATTTTAAATGACTATTGTCCTTTGAATTAGTTGCCAAGAAAGATATGGGCAGAAACTAAATAGAATCTTTCTTCTAAAACACCATTAGTATTTTAGATATAATTTTCAATAATAAAAGAATCTTTGTTAATTAAAAAAACATTTTTGGTACAAAAAGAAAATTTTATATAAACACTGCACTTAGGGAAATAAAACTGATTTAAGACATTGTGAATGCTTAGTTTATTTTGAGGTTAAGCTCATCTGAAGATAAAGAAAAGTATTTTCTCATATTTTAAATGTGCTGGAGAAGAAGAATTAGGTTTAAAGTTTTCAACTATACAAGGCATATTTTTGTTTCTTAGCAAATATTTGGAAAATTTTCTATTTGTGAATATAATCAAGAGTAACAACAATCATGAATTAGCTGTCATAAGGACAAAGTCAATTATTAGGTGTATCAAATAGATGTTGATAAAATATGCCAAAATACCATTTCTGATAAAATTGACAACAGACTGAAATAATAATGGATCAGAGCTTGGGCAATGGCTCAGTCAGCAAAGATCTGCCACTTGTGCATGAAAACTTCAGTTTGATCCTCAACATACATGTAGAAAAAATGTTGAACATGGTGGTATGACTTTGTAACTTGAACACTAGTAACACAGAGGTATCACAATCTCTAGGACTTGCTGGAGAGCCAATCTAGGCAAATTGCTGAGTGGTGAATTTCAATGAGAGACTATGTCTACAAAATTTACTGGGAGAGCAATCTGTGAGTCTATCTCTGGCCTCTTCATGTATGTGCCCCCAAATATACAAAATATAAGCAATAAATAAATTATATAATAAATCACCATTCGCAGATAATATAATGTGAAAAATATACTTCATTTACAAAAGCACAATATGTACGTATATGTCTTGGATTTCTTTGCATACCATTTTTAAAATAAACAATAGCTCAACAAATGAGTTAATGGAATGTCTCTAAAAGCACATGCTTTTGGAATATAGAAGAATGGATGTTAATTTGCCTATCAGTATATTTTGATGTACACAAATAGTTATAAAGTACAAAAAAATATTTTCTCTGAAGGATTATATACTTTCTATTATCTTCATGTATAAATTTGCTTTACAAAGATTTTGAGATTAAAGTATAGTTGTATCATTTCCCCCTTTTCCTTTCTTCTTCCAGACTCATGTAACATCCCTTGCTCTTTATGATTCTGGCCTTTTCTTCATGTAATTACTGGCCTTTTCCTAAATACATAAATGCAACATCCTCTGTCTGTGAGTATTGTGCTAATTATATGAATACAAATTCAAGGATGATCACTTGGTTTTGGATAACAAGGTGGGCTTCTTCTCCCAAAGAAGACTATTTTCCCTTCTATAAGCATTCCTTTGTTGCCTGTAGTTCTTTGCCTAGTGTTGGCGCCCTTCCATGTCATAATATGTATTCGTATCATCAGTGTTCAGGTCTTGTTTAGGCAGCCATGTTGGTGAGCCTTTATGTGTATAACTTCCCTTTTATTTTACCTCAGCCAAAATATTAACGTTCAACAAACAACTTAAAGAAGATGTGGGGGAAATGGAAATCTCATTCATTGTTAATGGCATTGCAAACTGGCCCAGCCACTCTGAAAATCACTGTGAAGAATCCTCAGAAATCTCAAAGTAAATCTACCATAAGTGTAAATATCCTATTGCACAGTTAACTTGTTTAGTTATGTAATTTCAGGTCTATTTATAATATCCAGAAAAAGAAAATATCATAAATATCCTTTAAGTAACAAATGGATAACTAAAGCGTGTTTTATATACACCATGGACTACTACAGGTGTAAATAAAATGAAATCATGAAATTTGCAGATAAATGGAAAGAACTAGAAAAGAGTATAAGAATGGGGTAACCCAGATTCAGAAATCTAAACATCATATATTTTCTTTTTTCTATGGACTCTAACTCCAAACCTTCAGGTGCGAATATAAAACCTGAAGTATGTACAGAATCCAGGAAAGTGAATGGGGCATTGTGGGAGAGGGGAAGAATAATAGAGGGTGATAGTAGAGCACCAAGCGATCTAATGGGGATAATTGGGAAGAGGGCTACTTTAGTTAGAAAGGTAGAAGTATGTCAATACAGCAGAAAAGAGAAGGATGAGGACCAAAATAACTGGGTGCCTGAGAATATATGTAAGAAATCATGTTATTTTTACTTACCTAAATTTGCTTTTAATCGGCAGAGCATGGGGATATATTGCAGCTTGATATTTATAATCACAAGCCATCAATTATTGGAGAATGAAGACAATTATCTATAGAAAATGTATAAAATGGCTAATTTGGTTTTAAACTAAAAACAACTTTGGATTCTTGTTTACCACTATTTTTGGTCATAATAAGAACAAGATACTTTCTAATTATGTTTATATATCTTTTACATAAAATCTGCCAGATTTCAAAGACTATGCTCTTACCTAAGTATTACATTTCCTGTATTTCAGAGGCAAGTCATATTTTTCAGTTACCTTTAGAGTGCGTGCGGTGGTTTGATTGAGAATATCCTCTCCCATAGAGTCATATATGTTGGTCTCTCTTTGGTAGAAGTATTCTGGAAGGTTTAGGAGGTATGGCCTTGTTGGAGGAGGTGTGTCACTGGAAGTGGGGTGGTCTTTGAGGTTTCAAAACCCCATACCATTCCCTTTGTGTCCTCTCTCTGTGTCTCTGTCTGTCTCTGTCTCTGTCTCTCTCTCTGTCTCTGAATTATGGTTGTGCCTCTGGAGGCAAGCCCTCAACTATTTATCTCCTGCTCTACCTGCCTGCCAGCTGACATGCTCCCTTCCATGAAGTTCATGAGCTCACTCTCTGAAACTGTATAAACCTCATCAAATTTTTTGTCTCTAAGTATTTTTGGTCAGGGTATTTTCTCATGGCAATAGGAAGTAACCGAGTAACTGAGGCAGTGAACACCGTAGAATTCTTATAGCTGTGATACTGTTTGAGAGAAACTTTACATTCACTATCTTGTTTAACTCTCCAAACAAAGCTTTCTCTGTGTTGAGTCTTCTTTTATAGAAAAGGACTAAAAGTAAACAAAAGTTCTGAGATCTTAAAAAACTTGCCCAAAGCACACAGCCATTTAAAAAAAGATTATTCTCATGTCCTTTCATCCTCCGAAGCCTGTGCTACCTTGAAAATCACGTTATTGTCTCTCTATGGACTATCTACAAGCAAATGGGAGAACTGGATGGGGAAAACAAGATTACACGCCCTAAGACTACAGCAATATAGCTCTGTCTGTACCCGAAGAAAGACAAAGAAAAACATTTAGAGAATGTTATGGAATTATTTGTGCATTTTATCTAATGAAGAACCCCTATGGGCTCTCTTTTTGGTCAGGAGAGCCTGTGATTTTTTTTTTTTAAATGCAGTTTGAAAAGGTTAAAATCAGGCCATGGATGTAGCTTAATGATAGAGTGTGTGCCTAGCCATACAAAAAGAGTTTAAAATAAAAAGAATTGAAGTACAATTTTCTATTAATCAGAAAACCAATAAGTAAGCTAAATCTACTTCCTTATTCTTTATATGAATGAAAGTATTCCTCTATTTAGTCTGCATTTCTCATAGAGGGGTAAGGTAAGTAATGCAGTAACACGAAGTGGAGAACAGCGCTTCCTCAGATTGTGTGTCGTAAAACTCTTTCACAGATTTACACAACTCTGGTCTAGACATTGCTGTATATGATTAGGAGAAAAAGGAGAGAGGGAGGAAGGGAGAGAGAGAGGTGAAAAAAACCTCCTCTCTGTGAAATTTATCTTTTTGGTTGATAAAACATGATGTGGCTTTTGTAGTTGTATTTTTCATTACTTTTATCACTTTCATCAACATCATCATCAAATATCATTTATTAACATTCAGGAAGGCACTAAATCTGAACTTCTTATCACAGATAAATATATCTTCTTTCAGTATTAGGAGTACTTATGATGTGATAAGATTAAAAGTTATGCTATAGTTTTATTAGGGTGAGCTATATAGAAAGTTCCTCTGTCAAAAAATACACTTCAGATTGGTTAGGACATTTAAGAGCAATCTAAGACTTTATACTTTGAAATATACACTTTTCATAATTTTGGCCCATATGAAATGAAAATAGTCCTACTAGATTTCCCTTGTCACTTTATTGTCAAGGATATTTGTCAAAGAGACTTCATTCAGTTCAGGAATATGCCCTGGTTTGATTATTTACTGTTTCATAACCAATCTCTTCATAGTCTGGGGTCGCTAAGAACAAGTATGTGAGCTTTACTTATTTAAGGAAGTTTACTTAGATCTGCATTGAGGTGGGCCTTGAGAATGGTTTTCTATTTTAAGCAAAAGTAGCAGTACTGGTTTCAACTGGGCACAATTGCACATACTTATAATCTTAGCACTGGGAAGGTGGAAGCTGGAGAATCAAGAATTCAAGGTGAGTCACAGCTACCTTGTGAGTTCGAGAATAGCCTGGGCTACACAAGACTGTCTCAAAAACCTAAACCAATAAAAAGTATATTGGGTTGAAACTACTTGTAAAATAGAAACTTCACTACTTAGCATAGTGAATTTCAATGCTAGATTATTAGAATGTACCTATGGCATAAGGATAATATACTATGTGGTGATAATAACATACGATGAAGGAGAGATTATTTACTACCCCCCCAAAATGTATTCCTCTATTATTCCATAGTCAGAGTTATAATACAATAATATGACTGCTTTTGCAGAATTCATATCCCTGAGGCCTGATTCATATATGGGATCATGTGCTTTTCATTTAAGTGTTCAAGAAATAATATTAAAGACATGATTCCATGTCCTTGCATAGCTACAAACTGTATGCAGTGGATGTGTTTGCTCCGTAGACCTTCTATAGACTATTACATGATAGTGCACTAATATTCTGTTTTGGGTCATGTTGCTACAGTGAATAAGCCTTTTTACAGCATAATGACTGAAGCCAATACTTAAGTACTTAAGACTGTTTTAAGATGTGTTTTATAATATGTGCTCATGGCATCCATTCATTTGTGCCAAAGCACTGTTCATATTTCAGTTTATAACTCATGTGTAACTTTCCCACATAACATTTTCTGACATGCCTCCAAATTTCTATCACATTTTACCTTGTTTGTTTCTCCCTTATAAGACTTCTTATTTTTCAGAATCATATCAGAGTTCTGTTTGTGTATGTCTTATCTCTTCAAGCAGAGCAAGCTTCATGAGTATTGAGTTCATATCACTCTCCTGTGTACCTTCTACAGTTATGATGTAGAATCTCTCTCCTGAAGTGCTTTTTGACTGAATGAAGGACTGGAACATTTGAGCTGCATGTTGCTTGTCTATAATACACTGTTGTAACCATATGAGCCTGAAGCAAGTACATACTTGTTGTAGGCAATAGAGACCAAAAAGCGTGTAGGTCTCAGAATTGATATAATAATAATAATAATAATAATAATAATAATAATAATAATAATGAATTCATGGTAGCTGTTTCCTACAATCTACTATCTTATACCTTATGCTATCCTGTTTCTAAAACTCCATAACACAAAAGAATGTACAGGAAGATAATGGATTGTAGTTAATGTAAAAGAATTTACTTTCATAACTCAACTTTGAGAAAGCGCCCATTATCAATAGCTTCGTGTCCTATCACAAAGGTTTAATAAAATAAAGTACTAATGGATCAACCACCACTTGAGTGGTACCTACACAGCTACATTCAGATATTTACTTTACATATCACCACAATTATACAACATGCTATAGATCTATAATGACATATTTTATGAGAGAGAGCACTAGTACTTGGTAAAACTAGAAATTCGCCTGAAATTTTCAAAGAAATTACTTAGATGGGCGAATACCATGGAAAGCATTTGCTTTAAGCAGTGGTGTTTTAAAAACACATCTCCTAGCTGGGCAGTGGTGGCGCACGCCTTTAATCCCAGCACTTGGGAGGCAGAGGCAGGTGGATTTCGGAGTTCCAGGCCAGCCTGGTCTACAGAGTGAGTTCTAGGACAGCCAGGGCTACACAGAGAAACCCTGTCTCGAAAAAAACAAAACAAAACAAAACAAAAACAAAACAAAACAAAAAAACATCTCCTTACAGATTTGCACATGGGACCTTTGGCTAAGATAATTTTCCTGTCAACAAAAATCAATGAAAGATTGAGAGGATGGGGCACAGCAGTTTATGAAATGTTTTCCTTCTTTTTATCATCATCCATTAATTCAGCTTCATTAATTGTGGTAATCAAAGTAGAAAGTTTAAAAAAAAATCAGACACTTGGAAGTGGTGTTTTATCTGTAGTACTAAAGAGAAGAATCCAAATATGATATTCTTGTACAGTAATTTTTCTTCATTTTCTGGAAATATTTTAAAATTATAAAAGTAATATAATTTCTATACTAGTTACTTCCTTTTTTGTTGTGTCAGAATACCCTACAAAAACAATTTAAGGAATGAATTACTTTATTTTATATGTTACTTTATTTTATTTTATAGGACACCAAGAACGTTCAAGTCACAGAACCTGTTCACATTATACAACCATGAGGTCGAGAATGCTGAATTCTGGTGCTGAATTCACTTTATCTTTTTTATTCTGTTAAGGACCCCAGACTACGGAATAATGCTTTTCACGTTTAACGTGGGTTTTTCCACCTCGCTTAATATGATCTAAAACTACCTTCGTAGACACTCCCAGAGGTTTGTGTCTTAGTTGATTCTAGGCTCTGTCCAGCTGACAATATTTAATATTGGAATTTTACATCAGATTTATAAAGGAAATGGTACTTTAAGAGTTTAGGTTAACTACAGTGCTTTGATCACATTTTGCACCCCTCCTCTAATTCTTCCAAGATCTACTCTCCATACCTTACTCACCCAATTTTGAATCTTTTTTATAATGCCCTTCAAGGGCAATTTGTGCTGCCCAAGTGTTCTTGGATGTGCGGACTTCAGCTGGCGTGTAGTCCACTTATGAGGGGCTACATTCTTAGAGAAGGTGGTTTCTTTTCTAGAAGCCTACAGTTGCCATTAGCTCCACAGGTATTGGTGAATTTGTGTGCAGAACTACCCACTCCATACTGGGATTTTGCCTGATTTGGGCTTGCATAGGTTTTGTGCATGGTGTTGCAATCACTGTAGGTTCATATGTGTGGCTGTCATGCTGTTACTATGCCAAGAAGATGCTTCCTTATAATTGTCTATCTACTGCCTCTGGTTCTCATACTCCTTATACTGCCTCTTCCATGATGATCCCCGAGCCTTGGTAGAAGACCATGCAGTATGTCTTTTCTGTTCAGGCTGATCAGTCTGTGTCCTATATTCTCTGCACTTGGGCAAAGTGTGGATCTCTGTGTTAATGACTATCTACTGAAAATAGAAGCTTCTCAGGCAAGGGTTGAGAGACACACATTGATCTTGCCAGTCTATGTGGAAAGGAGAGAAAAAAATCTCAAAATATTATCTTTATACAGATAAATTTCTATAACAATTTTAAAAGAATCAAAACTAGATGCAATCATACTAGACAGTATAATATTCTTCTTGTTGATATTTTTTAAAGAAATGATCATCGTGTGGATGCTATTTTATTGTAATGTATTTACCACTTAACATAGAAATGTCATCTATCCATCTTTTAATGATGAATTTTATATTAATATATGGCTGTTCCGTGATTTATTGAGTCAAAGCAACATTATTGGCTTCCCTTCTTTATTTCTCTTCATACATTTGCGATTATTCCGTTTATGCCTACACAAGACTGAAGAGATGGTTAAGAGATTTCTAGAACTGGCTGCTATTCTAGAGGACCTGAGTACAATTCTCAGCACCACATGGTAGCTGACATCCATCTATAATGGGATCTGATGCCCTTTTCTGGTGTGCAGGTGGACATGCAGACAAAACATCAATATTCATGAAGTACACAAATAAATCTTGATTTATGCCTACCTGTGCAAAGTTTAGAAATACGTTTATCACATTTTATGAGAAATCTGTGTTTCTGTCAAACTCTTGCCAAAAAGTTTTTGGAAGAGGGAAGAAGAGAGGAAAGAGGAAAAATAGAAAAAAATGTTTCCAATAAATTAAATGTTAGTTAGTCTAATGGTACATAGCTAATTGAAGACAATGCAAAACTTGAAACAATTCTGCTTAGCTTGTACTCCATAGTTTAACCACTGTGAAGGTATTCTTAACATATACAATAATATATGTACACATTAAAACTTTAGATCACAAGCCATTCCCATGTATTACTACTAGTGTGAAATTTTCCTTTTTTACATATTAAGGTCAGAGTTATATTTTCTTTTAAGGGTAGCACTTTCTCCAACTTGGGAATTTCTAGACATAAATTAATCTCTCTTTTTGACTCTTGCCTCTCCAAACATAAATTTCAAGAAACTGACAATGATTCTTTCCTCATTTTAGAAAAGGTATTTCAACTACACAAAAAGGATAAAATTAGGTAATAAGACACAGCTAGGTAAAGAAAATAGTAGTATCCTAAGCAGAACTATATATCAAATAGTAGTCTATGAGTGAAAACTGACAACTACTGTCTCATGTCTGACTTTCCTTAATGACTCATATGGACTTTCGTTGTTGACTTCTAAGTGAAGACTGAGCAGGGAGTAGCAAACCAGAAAGACCCAAGGTGAAAAATTTTAACACCACTACACAGCCCTTACTTTATGTGCATGGACTATAAAATCCTTAAAAATATAAAAATATAGCAAATCAAGCATTAATTAAGCAAGAATTGGTTTCCTCTTAAGCTGCCTGAATTTCTCTTGTTTAATTTTTGCTTTAAATGATATAAAATGTGACTTAGGGTTAAGCTTTTCTACATGAATCAATGTTAAGTAATTATTATTTGTCTTAGTCAGGGTTTCTATTCCTGCACAAACATCATGACCAAGCAGCAAGTTGAAGAGGAAAGGGTTTATTCAGCTTACACTTCCATGCTGCTGTTCATCACTAAAGGAAGTCAGAACTGGAACTCAAGCAGGTCAGGAGCAGGAGCTGATGCAGTGGCCATGGAGGGATATTCTTTACTGGCTTGCTTCTCCTGGCTTGCTCAGCTTGCTTACACCTGGATCTCATGGAGGCATTTTCTCAACAGAAGCTCCTTTCTCTGTGACAACTACAGCTTGTGTCAAGTTGACACACAAAACCAGCCAGTGCATCATTGTTAATGGGTGAGGTGAGGTTTACTTATATTGTACGAGTACAAAGCACAGAATATGGCCTTTAATCAGCCATAGTTGTTTTTCTGGAAATGAATTTGCAACCATATCACAGATATTTAAGAACATCCATTCTGTTTGATCTGTTAGTTTATTCCTGCAAGCTCCACTGGGTACATGTGAAAGAGGCAGAGATTGATAACAACAGACTGCTTAATTTAGAATTATGTGGAGTGCTGAAAATTGAAGACACCTTAAAAATCCATCAGTTAGGGGACATTTATGTAAATTACGGATCATAACAGAACCATTACAAGGATTGTCACAAAATTATTTAGTGGTTTTATAACGTAAATGTGACTGTGTTAAGCAAATGGCAAGATGTACTAGGACATAAATAACGTGACCCAAATTATGCAAAACATAAAAAGCATGTCAGTAAACATGTGAGACTAGCTTTTCTTCAAATTTTACCTCCTTGAATTTTTATATGCTTCTGTATTTTCAAAATTTACTAATATATGCTTTTAACTTTTCCAAAGTGATTATCTAGTTTCTGCAAAATAAGGAAAAACCCCATACTTTAATAGTATTGGTTTTTTTGTTTTGTTTTTTCGAGACAGGGTTTCTCTGTGTAGCCCCGGTTGTCTTGGAACTCACTCTGTAGACCAGGCTGGCCTCGAACTCAGAAATCTGCCTGCCTCTGCCTCCCAAGTGCTGGGATTAAAGGTGTGTGCCACCACTGCCCGGTGGTATTTTGTAAGTTTTATTAACAGAATCTATGTTTGTAAAGATACATTTTGCTCACTGATATATCCTTTGGTTGTCTCTTATGTTATTGATATTTTTAAAAAAGCAAAACAAACCTGTGTGTTCTCTTTGAACTGTGGAGTCCTTATAAGAATAAAAGAAGTCATGAAGGGTAAATATACTAAAATGGTAGGTAGATGTATTTATTCATTTTGCCACTTCTCTTTTTTTTGTTTGTTTTCTTTTTACTTTTCTTTTTTTCTTTTTTTAGATGAGACACTTGGGGTTACTCATTTTTGTAGAATTGTGACTACTGCTTAACAAAGGGCATTCTTACACTGAACCTGAAAGGGGCTGAAATACCTTCATTTGGAAGATATGTTCATCTGAGGAGATCCTTTAAGAACATTCGGTTCAAGTCGGGCAGTGGTGGCGCACGCCTTTAATCCCAGCACTTGGGAGGCAGAGGCAGGTGGGTTTCTGGGTTCGAGGCCAGCCTAGTCTACAGAGTGAGTTCCAGGATAGCCAGGGCTATAAAGAGAAACCCTGTCTCGAAAAAACAACAAAAAAAAGAACATTTGGTTCAAGCCCTCAATAAAACAGATGATTGGTTTAGATCCAAAGCCTGCAACCTTCCTAGCAAGTGATTTTCACATTAATTTTTCATTAGTTATGATATATATATATATATATATATATATATATATCACTGACTGTAGGATTTGTGCCAATGTCAATAAAAAGCACCTCCTGATCCTGAAAGAAATGTCAAATTTGAGAAGCAGCATGTTTTCTTATTAGAAGAACATATTTACAATACTAACTTAGAAGTTCATGGCCTTACCATACTTTTAAAAATCAACATGTAAATTCAAATATCTTTTATCTGAGTTTATTCTTCACAGGTTTTCCAATTCCACAAAAAAATTATTTATTTGAAATAATATTAAATGATAATCAAAAGAAGCAAACTATTAATAACATTACAGACTAAACTTTTAAATTTATATACTTCAACAGAAATGTACTTTTAAAATATGGAGGGCCCCAATGGTAGAATAGGCAGATGAGAGAAAGAAAATAGGAAATTCAAACAGTAGGAGTCATGATCAGAAAAGGATGCAGCAGACCTTGGAATGGAATCTACTAAAATCAGATAAAAATGGGCTTTAATTAACAGCCATATATGTATATTTTCCAACGAAGTTTTATTTTGAGTCTTGAGTTATCTCACCCTAGGCTTGTTTCCTATAACATCCTAATCATGATTTTGCTCTGATATTAATAGCTAAGTGTATATAGTAGTGAAACCATATATTGGAATATTATCCTTTTGAAACTTTTTTTTTTTTTCAAAATAACTCTTCAATCTGCTAAACATTGCAGTGCCTGTGATACACTCTACTCTTATTACTGTGGACATTACAGAATTTTAATAACAACTAAATAAGACATAAATTTAGTTCTCAATGAGGATTTTCAATCTACCAGTTGAGAACTCTCAAAGAAATAAATTTGATATGCATTGCACCTGCCTTTTTATCAAAATTAATGGAACAGTGTGTTTTTATTGCAACTTACTTCTGACATTTATCAGTTGCTTTTATTTCCTTTTCTGCCAACCTTCACCTTGTCAGCAGGACTTCAGGATGACTGCAACAGCAGCTCATGCCAATTAGACCCCTTTCAAAGAAGCTGATATTTTTAGAACTGTATATATTTGAATAGACAAAAACAGTAAGGATGATTATCACAGAGAGTAACAGTAAGAGAGGAACTCATTCTGTACAAACCTGTACCTCTCTTTATTATGAGAAAATGACTTGAATATAAAAGAAAAATATACAAATGGAGAAACCACAAAATACACCCTGAGTGTAAGCTTGTTTAGTGTTTTCAAATACACCATGGTATTTATTTATATGTTGTTTGAAACAATATTGGAGATTAGAGAATATTTCCAAGGCTTGAATAACAAGTGATATAATTCAAGTTTTTAATGAATTAATATAAAAATAGAAGATAGGAAATTTCTGTCATGAGGATTACACCCACACTCTTCCTACACACATATGTACAGATCCTTTGGGGGAAAAAAACCCAAATGTCTCCACTGTCATCTATTTAACAATGCACCTATGTAGTTTCCCACCCTGGGCCAACAGCCAGAAGAAGAGTATGGTAAGAATAATCACCATTGCAACATTAAGGACATCATGAATCTGACACTATGATTCAGGACTTATTTCTTTCCTTCCAAATATGATACTATGTTTTAAAATTTTTTAATAGATAGAGGTGATAAGAGATTTTCTGTTAAAACTGGTAAGTATTCAACTACTTGAAAGAAATTTAATTCTAATGAAAGATGCTAGCTTGACAGCCATGGAAAATGAAGGCAGTATTGTTTATTCACAGGGCACATAAACAAGGAATCATCTCGAGTGGTTAAGAGGATCAGACCTCATTGCTTAATATTCATTGAGAGTACACACATGCTGGATGATGGAAAGATACGTACGAGACATACTCAGTATTCTCCAGGTGTTCCATTTTTAAACAATCATATTCTTAGTCTCAGGGGCATTATACACAAGACTAGCAGCTACTACTTTAAAAGCAATCAGTTGACAAAGGGGGAAAATATGAGTTTGGCTTGGATTACTTTACTGTTTCCTGAAAGGGTTCTTGCCCTGTAAACTCTGTTCTGACTGTTTGCACACATGCTTACAAGGCACTTGATTATGTGGGAAAATTTATCACACACTCTATCTACTTCCGTTCCCCCTCCACTCATACAAAATCCTACCTGTTTTATACAATAGCCATTTGTTGTGTGTCTTCAGATTGTACGTAAAACCAATGCATGCTGAGGGGCAGTTTTTCCTGTGGCATGCTGACTGTAGAAGTATTTGATGCTTAGAATATCTATGAAGCTATGTGGTCCTGATTTGATATGAATTAAAAATGAGTGTGGAAAAATGAAATAACTTCTAGGGGATTGCTTATATTAGTCAATTGGATATGGAGCATGATGTATGTCTTAAAAGATAATAGTAGTAACATCTAGAGCCCGAACTGGAGAACAGGGGTAACCTCATCTGACACCAATTGTCTGCTTTGCTGACTCTACCTTCATGAATTCTGTCAACAGTTGAAGGAAGTATGTTTATGAATACTGAGTATAAGTGGTCTACTTCGGAGACCAGTTTACAAGAATATGATACATAGCTGGGCAGAGGGACAGTTTCCCCAGGCCTTCTTGGAGCACAGTTGTTCTGAGAACATGAGGGCTGAGGACTGAGGGCTGAGATGCACTAAGAGAATTTGGATAATAGCTTTGGGAAGCCTGATGGGGAAGAAGTACAGTCAAGGAGATTATTGTTAACCATGGAAATGGCCTTGATACAGCAGCCACACCTTTTTTTTTTTTTTTTTTTTTTTTTTTTTTTTGCCATCAGCACAATTTTGCAAACAGAAAACCACAAAAAGATTGGCTTGGTACAAGTGAGAGAGTGGGAACCCGAGAAAAACTTGGGAGTCTTGGGCTGTGAAAGCTGTGAACCTTACATTGTTGTAGGAAAAAAAGCTATATTTGCTGGGTTGTAAGAGACTGTGTGTCCAAATTTGTTCCTGTTTGGAAGAAGGGCTCAGACATTTACATAATGGAGAAAAAATATCCAACAATTTTCTTGTCAGGTTGGTGACTTTATCCATCAGTGCCTACTTCTGGCATACATTTTATTTTTATTTTAGATACTTTATTTACATTTCAAATGCTTTCCCCTTTTCAGGCCTCCCCTTTGGAACCTCTCCATTTCCTCCCCCCTCCCCCTTCCCCTATGGGGGTATTCCCACACCCACCCACCCACTCCCATATTCCCTCCCTGGCATTCTCCTATACTGGGGGATCTAACACCCTCAGGCCCAAGGGCCTCTGCTCCTACTGATAGCATACATTGAAAAAAAAAAAAAACTGTGCACAGAACTACACAAACTTCCTCAAAAGAGAATGAAAAGCAGCATGTTTTACCAGAAGATACTGGCGTTCCAAATTTTCAGGTGTTTTGATTTTGAATATTTGGAGGAAAGTAACTGAATAGCAGGCTCAAATTCTTGTTTTGTATTGGCACAAGTTTTTTGTGTGGAGCTACATGGCCCTTGCAATCTTTCTTTGTTCCTACAAAACATCCCCACAACTTCTTTCTCTTTTCTGGGTGCTCAGTCTCTGAATTCTGTTTCTTTAGCTACACAACCCAAGCAGCATTCCTTATTGGAAGATTTTTAAGGCCCTGAGGCTGGAAAAGTTCCCTAGGCATCTTCTCGCTCCCATTGTCTTACCTCAAGGCTCTTAGCTACATCGAAATTATTAGGAATACCTAGTTAAGTTGAGGAATCTCATTGTAATACTATCTCATAGATAGCACGGAATATCCAAGCATGTGTGTGGGTTGAGAAATGGTAGGCAATGACTCTTGAAAATTTTGAAGTGGCTTCCTTTGCATTATTTACTAGGAAACAGAGGCTGAGATTTTAACAAATTTTGATGCAACACAAATGTGTCACATAAGGAACTTCTCGTGCTGTTTACCCTACAGTCCAGAGGAAAAGCAAATTATCATGTTATTAAAGGATGATGATGAAAATTGTTGGAATTTTATTTAAAACGAAGCACGATTAAAAGTCTCCTAAACCTTGGAGGGTTTTCACGTAGGTGCCACTACTGTTTGAAAACAAAAAAGCTCAAAGTTGGTATCCCAAGAAATACGAAGTGAAGATGCTAGCATCAAACTTCAAATAGATGGACATCTATTGCATTATTAAAATTGTACCCAATGTGAAGTCATCTGAGTATACTCAGGGGAAAAAAGAAACCTTAAAATAGGTCATCTGGCAGCAGTCAATGACTCTCTGCCCTCTCTAAATATATGTTTGTCTCAGAGAAATATTTCAGTGGCTAGCACTTTGTCATGGGGCTTACTTCTCATTACCATTTCAAATGCACTTTCTCTGCTCTAAGGTACCTCTCTGCTGCCCCAGGGCTTTGCCGAGACACTAAAAAGTTTAGTCTCCATGCATAATATACAACACAAGTTGCTAGTATGAATTTTTAACAGGGTTTTGCTTTATCACCTCTTAGTCCCTCAAGATCCAAGAAGTAAGGTCTTATTTATTTACTTCTTTACTCTCCCCCCTTTTAACAATGCAATACTTGCCATTGCCCTGGGTGCGTATTCATAATGGCAAACTTAAACCAAATTAGGACAAATGAAAACATGTTCATCTTAAAGGCAACTGTCAAAATGGAAATAACTACCTGGGTGTGGATTTTATCAGAGGCAAACTAGAGAAATAAATATTGGTAAGGGAGACATAATTACACCTGTATAGAACAGCAATATAGTGCTCAATATAGGATCAGTTTCTTAGCTGCAAAAATTATTAATCAAAGTGATGAGGAGGATAATAATGGTCTCTGGAGTCCTACTGCCACTGCCCATGTTGAACACAGACCTTACAGCGTATAGGCTGTCCTGTTTAAGTTTTGTGTGCTTGGTTTCCTTTTCCATAAAGTGAGAATGATAATATTACATATCTCATCTAAGGATTATAGATATTCACATGTGGAAAACTTGGGAAACACTGTCTAGCATACTTCTTGCAATGAATATGCTATTATTAATAATAATAATTATTAATGCTAAAATATAACACAATGATTGAACTGAGTTGGATACAAAGCACATTACAGGTGAGTGTGATAACAATCCATTGTAGACACATAAGAAACTGGCAAAAATTTAAATATACATAAAACAGAAAAATGTTAATAAGGGCCCCAAATGAGCTCAAAGGAAATTATATGTTCTGTATAACTGAGTAAAATTAGCAAGAACAACAGTTAAAGATTACTTAAATATTGCATGCTAAGTTACCATGTATAAGAAAGGTGACCACAATAAAAGGGTCAAATAAGCTCTAAAAGTGTTATCAACAGTTTTCAGTGACAGATCTATGAGATCTTCACAAATGGTCCCCTGGAGCCTAAAGAACTTTCTCATGAGAAACCACCACCATATTTTGCAGAGTGGTTCTGCCCAGGAACATAAGGAACTGAATGAACCACAAGCTAGCCTTTGAGCAGCAATGCTTAGTTTATGCTAGTAGGCTCTTGAATCAGTAGTGTGAAGGATGAACTCAATGGGCTCTGTAGGCCATTTCAGCTTTAGAGTTCTCTGATGTGGAACTCAGTATTTCTCATATTTTATGATATCATTTGTATCTTCAAAACGTTATGTTATTACTAAGTTAAAATCTATGAAGAGTAAGTCCTTACTTACAGATGATTCTTTTTTTTTAAAAATAGTAATGACAATGGAAGTTACCACCTGATACACACTAGGTAATCATTCTAGCAGTGAACTATGCCCCAGATCTTACCTGTCAAATTCTGTACAGCTTTTCTTCCTCCACCCTGTCTCTACTTACAGTTATAGCCACTGTTCCTATATTTAAATTGTATGCCCAATTTCAAAATACAAATGATATTATATATTCTCCTATGGACAAGATACTTTTTATATCTCCAGGAGCTTTGACTTCTCCTGAAGATTTACAGACAAAACTCTGAGATTTTATCTGATGGGATCTTATGAGATTCAATATAGAATATTTTTCTCTCAAGTCCTTTAGATAACTGACTACCATGTCTCATTGTAGACATTAATACGTTAATGAAACATGGAAATAGTATGGCCTCATTGAAAACTCCAACAGGTACTGAGTCTCATAACTGTAGGCCAAGAAAAGCTAACATTGCTAAGAGCCAATGAATATTATTGGTGAAATTAAATGTGATTTCTGGGGTATTCCAATGTCTATTGTGTTATCACTTCCTGAGTCTTCAACTTGTTTTCTTTCATAGTTTTTGTCCAAAATCCATATTTGAATGAAAGAAATAACCTCTGAAATGGCTATCTTTGCTCTAGATAGGCCCACACGTCAATCTTTATTTTTTAGTTGCTAGACTGAGCTTTTTGTTATGTAAATGCAATCACTTCAGTTGCCTGCTCCCACTACCTTCAGAATAAAATCTGATACAGAAGGTCTATTGTAAAGAAGCCCCTGTCTCTAACCTCATTCACACCACTACTCAGCACCTTTCTCTTTGGTTAAACTGAACAAGACTTAGTTTCTCCAAAGGCTCCATAATCTGTCATGCTTCTGATTTTTTCCTTATGTGGATCCTACTTTCTGAAATATCTGGTCTGTCCAGTCAACACAGCCCATAGGAGCAGCTTAGTGAATAGCTTTTGACGGAAACAACAGAGGTGAATATTATTTCCTTTGCAAAATGCAAGGATTGAGGTGGACATGAGTAAATACAGTAATCCAGTATGCTAAAAGTGCTATAAAAGATGCATTTGGGGCTTTTATGCTTCTACAAAGTGTTTTCTCAGCCTTGACCTTTCATCTGTGAAATGTTGTCCAGTGAGCAGATCATAATTATGAAATATAATGTTTATGTATTAGGTAGTATAATCCTTGCCATATTCATTAAATATACATTAGTTGATATTTATAAATGTTTTATATATATATTACTAAATGTTCAAATACACTTCTGCCTTATGAATGAATTCATTACCATATTCTCCTCTAGTTTTTATTAACCTCTTAGCCTAAGTGTTCATCTTTTCCATCCTTTTGGGAGCAACAGGACACATTCTCCACATTAGCTTCTAGGAGGTCACTGGTTTGTTTCCAGTTAATCTTGTCACTGAGACTTGCCACAGAGTTACCTTCATAAATGATTCAAGTTAATGGGAAATATTAAAATTAAAAAAATAACAGCAAAATCTGGGCGCCTACAAGTGAGAAGTGATCATTGGAATAGCTTTCCTCAAGGGAATCATACCATTTAACCATTTGTTAAAAGTAGCTTCGAGGGCATTGTTGTTAAGTATTTAATAGGTATTTGGAGAAGGGAGGCAGAGTAGGGTTTAAAATATAAAAATATATATAATGAGCCATGTAAACTGTCGTAGTGACTTTCCATGCCACAGTTTTAACAGGATCATAGGTAATTTTGTGACATTGCAGTAAAGGCAACAGATTTATCTATAAATCTGTTATGGTATTAATGACATACAAAGTAATTTTATACAATAAATTTTAATTAAGCCATGTTACTGAAGGTGCCTACATAACATTTTTGAGCAATCAAGAAAATAATGATATTGCTTTTAGGAATGCTCAATCATTTATTACTAGGGCCAACACAATATGATTAATTTTCGAACCTCTCCAACCTTCCTTAAAATCCTTAACTCACAATTGTACAGTTTCCCTTTCTTTCTTTTACCATTCTCCTTCTTCCCATACTGTCCACTTGAGAATTCTTTACAACTTTGTCCCACCACCATTTGTAGAACAAGCACAGTGTGGTCTTGGTTCTTCCTTAGTAGTGAAGTAGTTTCCTTGTATTTTTCTAACCCTGTGTATCCAAACTCTGGAAAATGTATAAGGTTTGATCATCTAGCCTAGTTACCTAAATAGTCTAAAATAGTGTTAAATTTTTTTCTGATAGTCATTTTACAAATTCATAGAAGTAGACATATTCCCTGATGTCTGGATTTAACAGTTCTATGTGTTATTTTTCACCATTGAATGAGAACTAAAAAATCTCAAAAACAACAAAAAAAATTTCAAAAGAGCTTTTGCTAATAATAAAATCTTTTTACTTACAAATGATGATATTGAAGCTCAAATAAATAAATGACTTCCTTAAGAAAACCAAGTGAATCCTCATGGCCTCCTAGCTAATTACTATTTGATCACAGCTTTCTACTTGTTTTGGATTTCTGAGTTTGGTTATGAATTCTAACTCATATTTACTCTATTCATTATGGACTTGCTATGGATTGTAATTCTTCCTCTACTGATTCTAGTTTGCTACTTGTATGAATTGTGAGCTTAATAGATTACTTTCCTGAGCTTCTCACTGGCTTCAGTCTGCTAGAATATTACTTCTAGACTGAACTCTAAGTTTTGCCATCCAATCACAATAACATTTACCTTGTTTTCTATATTATTACTAGATCAATTGGTTTAGTGTCTCAGGAATTTATAAAATGGAGTTTTCAAAATACTACTTGCTTACTATATGTAAAAAGGTGAGTATGGCTTTATGGGTAGATGAAGCACATGAAGAAATGTTCTCTAGTAAAATCAATGAAGTGCAAAATGGCTTAGTTACTTTCAAAGTGTGTAAATGCTGCCTCTAAACATAGCAGAATACCAGCCACAAATCTTAAGTGATCACATTTGAGTGAATGTGACACAGCTGCCATTATATCTGAGTTATCTGCTGGCCCAAAGTTTGGCAAAGGAAATTATTAAAACTCATAAAGGTAAGCTGTGAGCAATGGAAAAATATTTTAAATTTAACACTAGCTCAGTTATATGTTAGTCAAGAAGAACAGGTACAAAGAATTTTTACAACTTACAGATATGGATATTAACTGCTACCTAGTTGGCTAAAAAAGCAAAAGCATGTTAGTATATATTGGGAAAATATGCCTCTTGATATCCTTCACAAGCAGACAATACACAACTCACACTTAATGAAATAGAACAGAAGAAAAGATGAGCAGTGATGCTTCAGACATGTCTCAAAGTTAAACTTTGAGAAAAAGATCAGACACCTGACTACATAGAGTGTGTCTTAGTCAGAGTTTCTATTCCTGCACAAACATCATGATCAAGAAGCAAGTTGGGGAGGAAAGGGTTTTATTCAGCTTACAAGTTCAGGCTGTTGTTTATCACTAAAGGAAGTCAGGACTGGAACTCAAGCAGGTCAGGAAGCAGGAGCTGATGAAGAGGCCATGGAGGGATGTTTCTTACTGGCTTGCTTACCCTGGCTTGCTCAGCCTGCTTTCTTACAGAACCCAAGACTACCAGCCCACAGATGGTACCACCCACAAGGGGCCCTCCCCTCTTGATCACTAATTGAGAAAATGCCTTACACCTGGATCTCATAGAGGCATTTCCTCAAGGGAAGCTCCTTTCTCTGTGATAACTCTAGCTTGTGTCAAGTTGACACACAAAACTAGCCAGTACAGAGAGATTTACCATTGAATGGAAAGACAGACTTTCCATATACATATATACCAAGTTAAACAAATCCAGCGTCCAGGTAGTAGCTAACTCTGGAACTAAAATGCTAGGGGAGGGGAAATCTTTATCAGTTTTTAAACATTTTATTTCATTAACACAAAAATAGTACAGTTTGAAAAGCAAAGCAAAAAATGTATATGTAGTAAACATGGCAAAATGGCAACATGGATTTAATTCTAGTTACATTTATAAAAATGCTGTGCTTTCTGCACTTTGGGAGCTATGTTTGAAAGGTTTCATAAAGACAACAATGAAGGTATTTTGTGAATGTGTGTGTGTGTGTGTGTGTGTGTGTATGTGTGTGTAATAGAACAGAATATCCCAGTATACAAAACTATGAAGGAAAGTTGTCGATTTGTATCATTTTTAGCTCTGCTCATCAAATAAAAAAATATTATCAGCTAGACATTAAAGTGCCATATTTGAAACAGGAAAATTAAATAAATATCTTTACAACTTTCTATTCTAAATAAAGTGCTTCAGTTGCTGCTTCAGGTATGGACAAAATAAAACAGTCTTAAATCATCAGGCCTGTGTCATTCGGATCCAATCAACATCAATCCATTCTGTCAAGTGATTGGGCCTTATCCCTTTGGTACATCACAAGTGAAGGAGGTCCTGCTGTTTTTACTTCTGATTATAGTAAATCCTTGATGGCTGAGAGCTGAGTGACAAGAGTGGATAGAGTACAGGATTGCAGCCTTGAGGATTCAATCTCTGGCAATGACTTCTTATAAGCTAGACGTGTGGCTTGACATCTCAGGACCTCTTTCCTTACATCGTTCAAATAAGGTTAATAATATTGACCAACAGATGGTACTTTTAAATATACTTCTATTCTTGATGCATACTATTATATAAATATAAGGTGCTACAGAACACCCTTATGAATAATAATGCCACTGAAACCTGTACTTCCCTTTGGGATTCCCATCAAAAAGTTATTTGAAGAAATATGCAGACTGACTTGTTAATATTGAGTATTTAGAGTCTATAATATTATTATAAAGTGTTATAATTCACAATGATGATGAGTAATAAACATGAAAGAAACTTCATGTTTCTGAGAGTTAAAAAAATCAGCCATTTATTTAACTCTCAGAATGAATGAATGAATGAATGAGTATGTAGCTCAGTGAAACAGTGTTGCTGTAGCATCTACTAAGCACTAGCTTAATTCTCAGCATCACAAACAAGAACATTATAAAAAGAATAGAACAATTTATACTAGCCACGCATGGTGGTGTATAATCTTAGTTACAGGGGAGGTTTAAATGAGAGGATTACAAATTAGGAGCTAATCTCAGTAAGGCCTTGCCTTGAATACCAAAATAAAAAGATCTCAATAAAAATTAGAAGTATAAATTATTTCAGATGGAAAATTAATTTTTCTTGTTGCTGTGACAAAACACTTATGAGCAAAATGGTTTATGGAAGGAAGGGTTCATTTTGCTCTCAGTTGTAGAGAACAGCCCATGGTGATGGGGAAAATAATGGATGCAGGAATGTGAGAATGACCCTCACTTGGTCTCTACAGTCAGGAGGGAGCAAAGAGTCAAGGAATGAATAGAAGAATGTTGTTGCTCAGTTGCTCATTTATTCAGTGCACAAACTTGGACCATGGAAGGAGTTTTATCTCTTCGGTTAAATATTTCTGGAAACATCCTCACAGGTATACCCAAATGGGTATTTCTATGGTGATTCTAAAATCATTCAAGTTGACAATGAATATTAATCATGGTTAATAGGAGTAAATTCTTAAGTTCACATAGATGTATAACTGTACAAGATTAAAAGAGAGGAGATAGCATATGGTTTAAAAATTACTTAATTCAGCAAATACATGTAATAAAATGTTTTGAAATGCTCTGCATTCTAAAATGTCACAACATGTGCTAATCAGAACATAATTGACTATTTGATGACCCCAAGTGAAAATCTAGAGGCTTAATAATAATATAATTTTACAAAGGAGAGCAAGAATGCTTGACTATTTATTTATACATGCACAGACATGCATATAATTTTCTAATAAATAATTATCCTTATTATCGTTTAATAATGCATGGCTATACATTATAATTTTAGTTAGGTTATAGTATGTTATGGCAAAGTGAATATGCCACTTTAACATTTAATTTTCTAGAGCAGAACAGGAATACTGTTAGAATATGATTTGCTGTACTTATTTCAGTTTGATTTACACTTTTTGTTGATCAAAATAGGAACGTATTTACCATAGGGAAGATTTTTCTGTGTTCAAAATGACTTCAAGAGATTTTATACCTGAGGGCTCAAAAGAGTAAAACACTGTCATTCATATATATATATATATATACATATGTAGGCAAAATGGCTGCAAGAAAAATAATGAGTAAATATAAATTATTACCTGTCGCTAACTATTACCTAAGATGAGTGGAGAAATCATCCTCCATCATATGTTTCTCTGTTGATAGAAAATGCATGTGCACGCACGTGCATGCGCGCGCGCTCGCGCACACACACACACACACACACACACACACACACAGAGAGTTATATGAGCACAGTGACTTTTGTCCTTTTGGTTCAAGAAAGGCAGAAATAGAGGATAAAGTAAATAAGCAATAGAGTTTAAACTAAAACTGTAAATGAAAGAAAGGAGTCCTATGAAGCAAAAAGGTTTCCTCAGCAAGCAACATGTGTTCTCTGTTTTTAAGAAATAGTGGACAAAACATAGTACAGAGGAGTACCAATAACGAACAATTGCTTCTCACACCATTTCTGGTAACCTGAGGCTTCTCAAAAGCTATGCATGCAGAGCACAGGTTATGACCTATCTTGGCAAGCAGGTGAATAATCTAGTTCTCTCTCTCTCTCTCTCTCTCTCTCTCTCTCTCTCTCTCTCTCTCATGTGTGCATGTCTGTGTATATCACTACATATTTTATTTGTGTTCACACATTGTGTGTGTATCTGTACATATTTTATTTATCATGAAGACTTCCACACTGTTGCCTGTTTACTGAATACGACATATTATAATGTTCACATTATCTTGATACTGAGGCCTGTCAAAGGTTATGTAAAATCCTGCAATATTTATAACCGTTGCTCTAATTGTTAATTTTGATTGGATTGACAGATAGCTAGAAGATTAATAAGGCATATTTATGGATATCTGTGTGGGTGTAAGGGAGATGATTTTGAGTATAGTAATAACTTTTGCATGGTATCTATGTTGCTATTTTGATCAACAAAAAGTGTGACTCACCTTGAAATAAATGTGGAGAAGGACACGCCATACTAATCAAGGAAAAATACAGCATGATGACGTCTCAGTTCTGAACATCTATTCCCCAAATGCAAGCGCACCCACATTCATAAAATATACATTACTAAAGCTTAAGTCACACATCAAACTCCACACAATGATCGTGGGAGACTTCAACAACCCACTTTCACCAAAATCACAAAAATCTCACCTAAAAGTAATTACCCACAAAATGCCCCACATTTACATATCCAGGAATAGGGCTTCTATACATAAATTTTGAAAAGGACATAACCTTTAC
The DNA here is from genome assembly GCA_019843965.1 of Rhynchomys soricoides. Lineage (NCBI taxonomy): Eukaryota > Metazoa > Chordata > Mammalia > Rodentia > Muridae > Rhynchomys > Rhynchomys soricoides. Next base: position 2,436,170 of record JADRCH010007458.1, on the reverse strand, counting down.
TACAGCATTCTCCTTTCACTCAACTAATTATCACAGATTTCTAGGCCAAAGGCCAGAACACCAAGGAACTATATAACTATATTCCTGAAACCACATTTTTCTTGGGTCTATCAAACTATACAGAATCTTGACACCATTACTTGGAGTTATTCCATTAAGATTTTCCTGTAGTAAGTGGTACAATTTCTGAAATTGTATTACTTATTTTGTGATAACCAAACTTTCTTCTGGTCAACCATGGAGATTTCCATAGAAATAAAAGCCTGAAATGAAAGGATTGTCTCTTTTGGGGTTATCAGTTTTCTCCTCATCAAAACTTGAAAGAAATGGCTTATGATAGGCCTTCCAATTGCTATCCTGCAATTACAAATCACCTTTAATAAACAACCCTCTTTGTTTTTAACCTGAAGTACTGTTTTGCTTTCCAAATGAGATAATGTTTTAAATTCAAGGTGTATTGTCATCTACATTTCCAGGCCCAGGACAAGTTCATTACCTTTCTAAGCAGCTTTACCAAACGTTCTGCTTCTTGAGAACCAGTTGTCCCTTCTTGTTGTTTCTTTCTTTCTTTTTTTTTTAGTCTTTCATACCATACCTCCTGACTGCAGCCTCCCCTCCCTCTCTTGCCCCCACCCCCACCTCACTTCTCTCCTAGAACCAGTTGTTCTCACTGGCCTTTGAAATGCTTTCAGTGCTTGAGAAGATAAGGAATTTGGTTTTCCACTCCATTTAGAATCTACAAGTAAATTAACTACAGCTCACTGCTGCCTTTTTTGCCCTTTCCCCTCATTTCACAAAATTGTTCATGGTTCTTCAAGTATCTTTCACAATGCATGGCTTTGAGTAAAACTAATGCATTTATTTCCCCTACTTCATAAAATATGGAAGCAGTACATTGGGATGCAATTCAGATATTTTTAGCATGTTCGGCAAAAATCACTCTTGCTTTAAAGGAGGTAACTAAACTTGATTCTATTTCTTGCTTATAAAACAAAACATCAGTTGATTTAACAGTTCTTAGTGGTTATCTTGACTGCTCAAACAGAGCCACGTGGTACATGTGGGTCTATTCATTAAGATGTCTACCTTGCTCAGTGGGACTCTTGTTTTCATTTTGTGGTGGTGTTTAACTTCTTTGAGGATTTCTATTTTATGTTTCGCTCCTCCTGGGATGACATAGTGATGCAAGGAATAGAAGAAGCATTAAATGATTCATTACTATTAACAGACAGTAGAATCAAGAAATCCATCTTTGTCAACTGAGATTTCTTGTTCTGTTCTTAGGGAAACACATTATGCACCCAGTAGTGCTCATACCTTTATCTCTAGATGCTGAGCTCATAGAAGAGAAATCTTGTTCCAATGCAGTGCTCTGTGGAATTGTTACATAGAACTAGGAAAATGTCTTTTACTGCCATAACAGGCTTATATAATCTGTTTTCTAAATTATATTAGGAAACATTTTTCCAAGGCACAACAATAAGTATTTTTATGTTTATAGCATCTTACTATTTTCAGTATACATCCTAGATGATCATTTCCAATGTACCTGATTATTTAACCTCAGTATCTGCTGCCCAACAAATAGGAACAAATTGGACCCAATTTATTCTCAATCATTTAAAATGCTCAGGATAGCCAACATTCGATGTTGGATTATGAAGAGAAAACCACCATTATGTTGGTTTTGATGGACTGTGCAGTTGAATAGAATGAGAATGTTCATGGGTGATCTTTTTTATGTTATTTTTTGAGTAAATCCAGTGAAAGACTATAGGAGAGCTAAACTGTTCCACAGTTCCTTCTCTAGAACCAATACTTTGTGTTGACAAATAATGTCACCAATAGTAAAACTTTGGTAAATATAAATAAAATTTTGCTTAAGGCAAACCATGTTCTTTATCAGGGCCTGTGAGAATAGGTTATGTACCAGTTGGATTTGTACATTTAGCAAGCTGACTACAGATTTGATACAGATGGTGTTCATTTTAACACATGTATATTGCATTCTCCTCCACATATTGTCAAGTACTACTGTTTTTAAAATAAGGTTTGACAGCAACCCGTGTCAAGAACACCTATGCAGCTCAATAAATGGCAGAACTACGAACCCTCACAAGATATTATTATAATCTAGAATCTCTGAGGCTGTGTTCTAAAAAAAAAAATCTGTGTATGACAAGATGTTCAGGTGACTGGTAGAGCCCACTACTTTTATAGAGTCACTGAATATTGAAAAGGTGTAAATATAGAAGTACATTTATTTATTATAAAATTTTAAAAGTACATTTTATCTTAATTTTAAAATAATGCTTTGAAGGGTCATGCAGAGGGCCAGGTTCGGTTTTCAGAACCTACACAACAGTTTAGAACCATCTGTAATTCCAGGTACATGTCTTCTGATGCTGTCTTCTGGCCTTCACAGACATCAGACATGCATGTGGTACAGATACATTACTGCGGTGAAATTGCTTATAACCATAAATATAAAATCTCAAAAATCTCAGCACTTTCATTCATTTTAGACTTGAGATTCTAAGATGGTAATATTATGTCAGACGGACTTGAGATTCTAAAATAGTAATACTGTGTCAGGTAAATATAAGGTAATTCTCTCTCATTGTTTAATACTTTTTAATGGACAATGTTTTTAATTAAAACATAAGTATGTCATACCCCTTCCTCATCCCTTTCTCCCTTTAGCTTCTCCCAGGTAGCCTCCCTCCAAACCCCCAATATCATTTTCCACGCTCAAGGTGATAGACTCATTATTTTCTGATTAGTATTGTTACACACAAACACACACACACACACACACACACACACACACACGGAGAGAGAGAGAGAAAGAGAGAGAGAGAGAGAGATATTTATGTGTATGCATGAATGTATAAATACAACTGATAAGTTATTTCTCTGGCTGGTAAAAATGAGCCAACTCAAGCCAGATTAGAGTATATATAAACAAGGTTATTGGGCAAGCACTCTCAGGCAGGTTGAGTTCAGTGGTTCCAAGGAATAAGTCCAGGGAAGTTGCCATGGAGTAGAAGACAGAAAGGAGGAGGAAGAGGAAGAAATTACATGTGAAGAGAGAGGGAAAGAAGAGAAAAAGAAGGAAGGGGGAGACAAAAATGTATGATAAATAGAAGAGGCCCTGGTGGAAAGACAGCCTATCCCCTAAGTTGGAAAGTTCAGGGTAGAGGGCAGGGTCTGCCAGGTATGGACTGAAGGTTACTGGGAAAACCAGAAGCAAGGTCTTCATTGGAATGTGAAATATGAACATTACCTATTTATTCTTGGGTTCTAAAGCCAACAATAACCTGCCTAGTCCATTTTTGCTGTTTGTGTGTATATATTTTCATGGCTGACCACAATGTGTTTGACAACTATCAGAGGGTTTATCCCTGGGGAAAGCTAATTCTTCTTCCAGCAATCATTACTAATCCTAATCAGATTTCCAGAACTAGTACTGTCATAAATCTTAGAAAAGAATGTACCGAGTTTATTTCACTAGACCTACATAATTCCTTACTACATTTTGCACTTTATCCTTATATCCACAGGCCAGTGTAGTAAGTGAGCGTTCTTGTCATAGAAACTTCTATAGCAATGGAGACCATCATAGAAAAGCACAATTGGATACAATGCAGATTGTGGGGAGATGAATTCCAATAGATGCACTTATATCAAAGATCCTACATGTGTGTCTCAGGGAACATTGCAAAAGAGGGGGTACGAAGAGTCAGAATACTAGAAAGTCTTCTGTGAATGAGTCTCTTTTAGAAAGAGACTGCATAGAAGTGACTGGAATAATGATAGTATCAATAGATATTAATGGTATCATTTTTCACAGGATTCCATTTTTCATGCTTTTCACTACTTCACAGAGATAGATTACAAGCCACAATTCACCTGGAGCACTGCATATTCACATTTAATATTCCCCAGGTCATCTGGGAATCATGAAAAAGCTTTATTCAAACTCAGTATCTTGGGTGGGCTTAGACTTTGTATTTCTCTGTCTTGCTGTGTCTTTCTGTCTTCCTCTATGTCTCTTTTCCCTCTCTCCTTCCCTTCCTCTTTCCCCCCAACCCCTTTGTGTGTGTGTGTGTGTGTGTGTGTGTGTGTGTGTATGTGTGTGAATGTATTTGCATGGAACTGAGGAGACACAGATACCACTGTACCACTGTGCATATGTAGTGGTCAAAAGTCAACCTTGGGTATTGCTTTCACTTTCTTCTTTGTTTGGTTCAAAATCTCTTTGCTCTGTGTACATCAGACTAGTTGGCCTGCAAGCTTTGAAGCATTCTCATGTGTCACTTCCTCTTTTGCCATAGAAGCTCTGAGATTACAGATGTGTGTTACCATTTACTTTACATGAATTCTGAGGATTCGAACTCAGGTGGTCCAGAAGCTTATGAAGCAGGTATTTTACCCATTGAATGATCTTGATAGCCAGATTTTGTTTTTTTTGGGTTTTGTTTTTTTTTTTTTCGAGACAGGGTTTCTTTGTATATCCCTGGCTGTCCTGGAACTCACTCTGTAGACCAGGCTGGCCTCAAAGTGAGAAATCCGCCTGTCTCTGCCGCCCAAGTACTGGGATTAAAAGCATGCGCCACCACTGCCCAGCAGATTTTGTATTTCTAAGGTGTTAAAGAATTTGTGGATAACCCTTTCAGTGCCTAGTGACAAGTAGCATCTAAGGGAGTCTTCTTTGGCTGTATTGATTTATTAATGAATACTGTAATTAATGTACTAATTAATACAACTTTTAGGTCATATTTATTGCAGGAACTTTACATTATGTAGATTATGTAACATTATTTTCTCTCCTGTATGAACATCCAATATTCAGAGCATCACACAGATTCTTTAGTCTGACACAAGAAACATAAAGTAGTTTACTATGTCTTGAATAGCATAGGTGATGATACTATTAATCACAAGATAGACTTGGGACCTTCGAGTTGATAAGGAAAACACGTGGGACATATGACATTTGTATAATATATGTTGTCTACAAATTGTGTATGGAAACATGTGATGTCAACATTCTAGAGAAAGTTGGATCTGAAGGATTCATAAAGGTATAGTAGGGTAGAGAAGGTAAGGGTGAGTAGATGAAGAGAAAAGAGAGTAGAATGTTCCAGGTAAAGCAAAATGATTATACAAATTCTACAAGTAACAAAAACTTCATGTAAATATACATTCAACCAATCTATAGTCTCTATAGAATATATATTCATCCCCAAAGGAAAGAGTACTATATGCTTCAGACCTTGTAAAAGTGATATATATGTTCTTTTTCCTTTCATGGAGGAAGTAGCATAGGACATTTAAAAATATATGCCCTGTGTCATACTAACTGTAAGTCCTGCTCATGAGACAATGCAGAGGGGAAAAGTATACTTTAGTACTTTTGTTCTGCTAGGAAATTGCTGACCTGCTTTTTTGATTGGGAAGAAAAATGACATCAGTGGGTGTCAAGTGGCAGGTGGTGACTACTGTTTCTTTAAAGACAACATATGAAACTCTGAAAATTTATTTCCCAATAAACTTGACTTTCTGAGCTAAGCCACAAAACAGTTTCATACAATGAAAGCATAAGGAAAAGAGGATATTTCCAATTGTCATTAAATATAATCCAAGGGCGTGATTCACTGTGGCTCAGGTGCAGGTTTCGTATCAATACAATTTATAAGGGTTCAACTTCCAAAACTATACTTCTATGTGACAGTGATTTCCTTTTTTATTTTGTTTTTCCTTAAGTTGGCTACAATTTCAGTCTATCACCTGGATGAGGGTGACCCCAGAGTATTTCGTTATCTAATTTCTGTGGTATCCTTAGATAAGCATAGTTAACAATGATAATTCAAAGAAGAGGTTTATCAAATGCTATCTTCTGAGGGTTGCATTTTATTAACCATGAATAAAATAACCTTTTGAAAAAAGAGATAAGGTTATTGAGAATTATATTTCCCTACACGTTACATAATTAAATCCATTGTGTTTAAATTACTAAACTTTCATGGTATATATTTATAAGTACATTTGTCCATAGCTTGCCAGCTCAATATATTTAAATTTTTAAATGTAATTGAAGTTGTAGAAGAAATTAATTTCAAGAAATGAATTGAAAGTGATGATGTGAAATCACCATGGTAAATGCTGAAATAAAGTGTATAGTTAATAATGCTACTGCTAAGGGCGACATATAGAATCCTGATATGAGAGAAGGCTAGTGTTATTAACTAAAAGAATTCTCAGTACAAATAAAATTGGGGACTTTTGTCTTAAACATATTTGTACAGAGGTTTCATTATTAAATGAAAATACTGATAGTACTATAAATCATCAAGAAGAGAAATGGTAAATGAAGCTCCTAAACACATTTGTTGTTCTGTTTGTGATTGCTTGTTTGAAGAATAGTCTAAAAGTAGCCATCTACTAGAAAATAACTTGGGGGATCAAACATACTTCAAATAATAATTTACTTATAAACATAAGAAATGGTGTACATTTTGTTTAACCTTTGCTGTGAAAGTTGCTTATGCACAAAATAATCCTTCAAAATATTGTTAGACAATGTTGTATAATCATCAGCTTTAAACATTAGAAGCACAGTGTGACTATAATTTCTTCACTGGAATTGTAATCCAGGATGATTAAACCAATTGGACTAAACCAAGATTTCTAGTTTACATGATCGATCCACAAATTGTAGACATAATTAATTAAAAGTGTTTGTGCAATACAGAAGGTATGGAGTAAGGTTCATTTAATTTTTGTCTTCTCCCTATGTATTCTCATTCGAAAGGAAAAAAAAAAACCTAGAATGAATATGGAAATCAGAAATTGGAGATAATTGAGTATTTTTGTAGCATTCATAAGTAGTTTCACAAGGATGAACAAGATATGTGGGTGAGAACAACTCATGATGCTTGGATATCAGCCTTGAGATTCTGAGTAACTTTTGTAATCATAATTTTTTTTTAAAAAAAAATCTCCATAGTGTTCCAGCAATGCCATTCAAAAATAGCATTTGATATTATTATATTTGATCAAAGCAATTCTCTTTCCTTTGGAGAAAGGTAGCTACAAATTGTGACATTTTTATGTGGTAGCTCTTAGAAAGCTTTTTAGTAGTCTAGTAGACAAGCTAGTTATAGATTTATTTTGCTTGTTTTAAGAGGCCTCTAATTATATAATCATAGGTGATTTAGAGATGGCTTTGAAGAAGGACTCTTAGAGTCATTGAATTAATAACATGCATTATTAGCATTCCATGGTATTTTTTAAGAGTTCTGGAATGTTCATTCTATAAACACGCTATTCTCTTTCTCTCTTTCAAGTGAGAGCCTCCTTTAATAGTCTGTAAAATTACTTTTTAAAAGTATATGCTTAGGAAAATAAAATATGAAGCATTTGATATTTTGTTCACTTAGGCATCTTAAATAATTATCAAAGGATAATACTCATTATCTCATTCTGGATTTAGGCTGATGAATTGTATCTTATTTCTTTGAGTACTGTAACACATGGATCCTCAGATGATTCCTTGTTTATGCTGTTCTATAACTGTCAGTTTATGGGCAGAGATAATATGTTACTCACTCATAATTAAGAGTAAATGGCAAATGTCATTATTCATGCATATTATTCTATATATATATATATATGATTAATTTTTCTTAGCATATAATTAATTCTACCCCTCTCCCTCTCCTCCTCTCTCTCATTTTTGTTCTCTTTTCAGCCTGTTTTTGATTCTGTCTCTCTCATCCTCTTTTTTGTCTCTGCATACCTGTATGAATTTATATATCTATGTCTGTCTGTATCTGCCTCTGTCCTATCAATGTCAGAAATGCTGACTTTGAAGTATATACCACGCTGAATGAACCTATGCAAAATATCATATAGCATAGACGAGAGAGCTACTTCTAATACCTGATAGTGACAATTGGCTAATGGCAGGAAGAAAACAGGACTTCAGTATTAGAATCAAATGAATTGAATTCTGTCACTAGCCATGGACACATTAAAGAGAATCATCAGAAAAGAGCACAGTCCCAGTTGTTATCACCATTTCATCCTTGTGGGAACTCCAACCAGAGAAATGTATGATGTGTTCAGACCCTGAACTTAGAGTAACTAAAGAATAATAAATGATATTGTTTTAACTTCTTAAGCCTGTAGTAATTTTCTATATAGCAATATTAAAGTTATAATTCATATACTTATTTAATGCTGTACACTTTCATGGAAGAAGAAAGTATGTAACTGGCTCTCTTTGTCACTGGCCTCATGTTTTAACTCCACCAAATATATACAAGGAACTATCTTTCATCTAACATGGCTGTCACTAAACTCTTGTGGACTAGCCTTATATAACTTTTCTGTAAATATAAGGGGCTGCAAAATATGATAAATGTGGACAGCCCACTATGTATATAAGTCAGGATTAATAGAAACTGTACTTAATAGGTTGTAAAAACTGATAAAATAAGAAATTGGTTTGAAATCTCAATTCCATTCCTGGTACAACTTTAAAAATCAATGATGAGAAGAAGTTGAAAGACTAGCCATTCATGCAAAGGTAATAGTTTAAAAGTTACTTTTTTTGTCAAATATATTTTACAGCAGTCTTTTTCTTCAGAAACAAAATAAATAAAATGAAATAAACAAACAACAAAAAAGAAGGAAAAAAACCCAAAGAAACCTCAGTTAGTTGGCTTGGCTAGAATGTGGTTGATTATCACATAGAATTTATATTCTGACATTCCCACAACTTCCTTTTTGAATTACATCCTAGTATAGTAGTAGATCTAACCAATGTTAGCGGCAGTTCTATTTCTTATAATCTCTCCAGTGACTTTTTAAAGTTCATGTAGGCTTTCTTTTAAGGGACATGAACTCTACAAACCTAAAAAGCCAGAAGCACAGAGATTCACACTAGAATACACCACAATCAATGTGATCATCGATAGGCAAGTTGAGATAAACATCATCCTGACAGGATATGTAGCTGAAGAAGGCCAGAGGAAGAATGACTCAATTTTATTTTTCCCATGGGCAAAGGCAGAAGCAGTGTCATCATGAACAAATTAAAGTCCCACCACAAAACATTTGTACAATGTGCCATGCCAGAAAGCAAAGGGCAAACCACTAATCTCAACAGACAATAATTAGAAAAGAAACAGTACAGAAAACATAAGAACAATGTGACAAAGGGACATTAGGAAATATCACTACCAACTGTGTTGACTCTTTTAGAATGTGCATGTTGGGCTGATTTTATAGGTTGTGATTTTTCTTACCACAGGCACTTAAATTGCCATTCAAACACTAGGAGAGCCAAGTTTAATTAACGTAAACTTCTGAATAAAGAGACAACTAGAGAGCAAAACGGACTTATAGTGCTAGAGCTACGACGAGCTGCTCGGGCTGCAGAAGCACAGGCAAGTTGCTGTTATTCCTTTTCACTTTAATAGGTGAAACTTGTTGGAACATTTCAAAAAGCAAATCCTGCAATTCAAGTTACATTCTGTCTTCTTTCTGTTTTACCATCAGAATCAGACGATTCTCTAAATCGGATCTTATGATCTAAAGGAACTGAGTAGATTCCGAGAGCAATCCTTTAAACTGATTTAAGAAGAGGAGTATAAATAGGTGGATTCTCTGAAGGCATCAGAACACTTTTACTGTAGACATGGTAATTTTAGGATGAGAATACATGCAAAAGCATGGATAATAGGACAAAAATGTCTATTGCCTAAGGGGTATGTTTATATAGACGCATACATATATATAACAGAATAATAATGTGATAACAAACCAAGCAGGGAACCTGCCGTCAAGTTCAGATCTCCCAGTACCAATGCATACTACGTGGCCCAGTCTTACTTTTAATATTATCCCAAAATATGATCTTCAAGTGAAATAACAGTTCCTTGCTACTTTATTTTCAAATGCACATTCATCTTTCAGTGCCACATTCTTGTTAAATCTTAACTGTTCGTACTCGTACTCAAGGAGCAAATAAAGTTTGCTTTTATTATTCTTTGTTCATTTCCATCATATTGTGGCTAGCCTCTCATATCCATCATTGATACTGTTCTTTTAAATATGTGCATTGTCTCCTGAGCTTTGGCATTCTTACCTGTTAGTTTATAATGTGGTGAAAAAGACTGACATATAACAACATTTCTAAGGCATAATGTAAACACAGCTTTGTAGAGATGTGTGACACAAAGTGCTTGATGATCAAAGAATGTGGTTACTTACTGTGTGGACACCTGAAGAATGTCTCTAGAACTGCAGTTGAATTGGCTTGAGATATTCTTTGAAGTTTTCCAAGAAGTATGGGGGAGGACACAGACACTTTGGTAAAATTAACTATGATTTTTACACTGAGAAATGGTTCAGTGTACTTGGAAAAAATAAGGAAGTGAATATGCCTGTAGAGTTTAAGAGGATGAAGGCAGGTCTAGGCTAGATTTGATGACTTGTTGGGCTGGACCAAGTAGTATAACAGTCACGGCAACTGGCAAGAGAGCCATTTGTATTACTGTTTTAGGTAACAATATGAAATATTGAAAACTTGAATTTGCGAAGGCATGAAGATATGAAAACTATGTAGATGACTATTGTCACACCCTATGTGAAAAATCAGGATGTATATATGAAAAGGAGAAGTGGGAGTGGCAGAGAAAAAACTGAATGCGTCAGAAATGGAATTTGTAAATGGATTTCTGAGAACTTAGCATACAAGTGAAGGCAGGAGAGAAGAAACACCCTAGAACATGTTAAAAAATACCTATGGTATGGAAATGATAGTAAATGTGGGTGCCACTAATACAGGACATTCAGAGGAAAGGAGGACATTGAATTGGTGTTATATTTGAAGAAGCTATGTACTCTCTAGTAGGGCATGATCAGTTATAGAAAGCATTTTGACTGAAAGTTGTTACTTTAGCTCTACATTAGGGCTTCATTGCAGTGCTTAGATATATAATATAGACAGAATTTCTCAGAGGAATATTGATAAATAGAAGAAAAATTACTTAAGGACAGTTCCCTTGAGAAGACTAATGTATTTTTTGAAAGTAGACTGGACTGATGGAGAGACGCCAATAGATGACTCTGAAAACCTGGAGAGCTCAAAAGATACTTTTTTTTCTCAATGGAATAGTTAACCTATAACATTAACTAATACTGAAGCTAGGTTAAATCCAGAATATAGGCCTGATATGTGTGTTCTATATAACTGCATTAGAATAATAGAAAATAAGACTCAATGTATGGTTCATTCATTAATTTTATTCAGTAAATAATTTCTATTATATTATGTCAAACATAGTTTCAGTTAATGAGGATTCACATGCAAATCCTCGCCCTGTGGAATTTCCCTACTGGGGAAGGGAAATAATGACGAAGAAAAGTAAGCCAGCAGTGTTAGACTGTGACAGAGACCAAACTGAAAAATGAAAGCAAGAAATTAGAGCTCCTAGTAATTATGTAGCTAGGGTATACGAGGTTGTAATGTTCAATAATATGATCATAGGAATCCTTACATATTTAAGTCACATTTAAATAAAGAAGTGAGAGGGAACAATTCATAAAGAATGGGAATGAAGTGATCATACAGGAAGTATTTGTAAGACAATGGAAGGCCTGATGCAGAGCACATAAAAGAACATTGAAAATGTAAGGTTCAAAGGAAGTGGGAACAGCATGGAAGAATTGGCATCTAAAAGAGAGAACGATACTTCTGACTGTAAAATGTATTGTAAAATAAAATGCAAAATTACAAGTATGTTAACCATGGGATGGCAGAACTTGTGGAAACATCATTATTGGAGACCTTTGTTTTCTGCATGAGTCAGGAAGCAACTCTCAGTGAGGGTGTGGTTAGAATAAGTATTCCTGCCAGACCCCATCAGTGTAGGAAGAACGAAGCTAGGGTGAAATAAGGGCTACGAACAAACTGTCTTAAGATTGTGATAAAATTAGATACTGTTAATTTTCATAGGTACCAATCAAACATATGATTTGTTTGGGAGTAATGGTCAGCATAGTGGGAGAAAGAATAGGGCAAACACCAAGTAACACTGATACATAATTGATTGGCAAGACAATATAATATAAAGGCATCAAGGTATTCATGGGTGAAATACGATTAGCAAGAAAATATGAAAAGGTCTAAAAGATGGGGGGGGTAGATATGACCCTATGAAAATTTTGATGAAAGTAGAAGTAGGCTAGGGAGAAGAATGGAGTAGCAGCAGTAGAAGTAAGGTGAGGAGGTGGAGTTAAATGCTGTGGTCACTGCTGCCCTGACTAACGTGGAGGATGTTTAAACGATGTATCTGCAGAAAAATGGAGGCTGTTTATTTCTGGTTGATATTGCTCGTATAAGAAAAGTAGATTTATCAGTAAGTACACTTCTGCCAAAAGCCATGCAAGAGGAATGACAAACGGCTGTAGAATTCATGGAATGCATGCCACAGGTTACCATAGCCACATGGGTGAGCCTTGGTGTGGCACGGCCCTGAGAACCAGGTCCTGAAGGCTTTATGCTTTATGGAGTTCCACTCTGCTTGCTTCTCTCACATCCCCCTTAATCTAAGAATAGTATGAAAACTCTAAGGGAGCTTCCAGTCCCTCAATGGGCAGTATCTCTGGCACTCACAATAATAATGCTTGATCTCTTTCAGGCATTGCTGCTGGAGATGGTTATGATTAAATCACCAAGAATGTAGAGACATGGTTTGTCAACAATGACCACCACCCTCAGAAAACATTTGGAAAAATACAGTTAATGAAGTTAGGTTGGAATGTTTTTATTACTGGCACTGATGTAAAAAATCTTAGGGAACAATTTCAATTTCAGAAAGACACACTCTTATTAGTTAAGCTAGAGATGTTTTATGGTCAGGGAACAAGAACAATGCAGCATTTGCTGATGGGATTCTCATTGAGGCTGGACTGGTGATGATTGATTTCTTATACTCATTTTTTCCTTCAGCTTCCTGATATTATTTATGAAGAATTGCTATGAGTAAATATGCATTTTGGGGATTTAAGATAGATATGACTGAGTTTTATATAAAAGTTTAGATTTGTGACTCTTTTAAGGTTCTTACAAGATTACTTTTAAAGATAAATAATAAAATAATTATTCCTTCCTTTGTGACCACAAATTGCTGCCTGCCAGTAAAAGAAACTGGTTGAGAAAACCACCTTGCTTGATTAAACTTTGTTAATCCATAGCAAGTTGTTTGCTTATGAATGTACATGGGTATTTTTTAGAATAACTTGTTTTCATTACCTGTACTATGTAATGTTATTTCTTGTAAAGGTATTGGGGAACACACAATTTTTATGTAATCATTCACCAGAAGAAAACTAAACCATAATCATAGTGTAATCGTACACTGCTTGAAAAATTTTGCTAGGATATATAAGCTATGGAAGAAAGGATAAAGGACGGGTGGCTGGAACACTGTTGCTTGCATCCACGAACTACGTGTGTACGTGTAAGATTTATGGGGGGGGGGAAGGGGAAGGTTGGAACATTGTTCCTTCCACCCATCAACTGTCTGCATGTACGTATACATGTAAAGCTTGTCTGGGCAAATGTTAGAGCTTGCTCCATCCACCAATTGTGTAGATGTTTGTATGTGTGAAATGCTTGGAGCCTGTTTGCTGGAGCTTTGTTCTAGCCATTCTATGTGGGAATGTGTATTTATCTGTCTATAGGTATGTATGTATGTATGCATGCATGTATGCTTGTGTGTATAAAGTTTTGAAGTCTGCTTTTTGTTTCATCCACTCAGTGTGTGTGTGTGTGTGAATTTGATCTCTTTCTTTCTCTTTCTCATCAGTCCCAAGGAGTTAAAAGAGTTCATAATTTTTCTGCTGGCCACAGAGAGTGCCAGCCCCAGTAAATTAAGCTTTGTAATGTCAGAAAAAGTCTGCTGAGCAACTTCTCTAATCGCTGGGTGCCTTTGGCAGCAGCCCCTGTAGGTATCTGGATCCACTCCCATCAGCAGCTTTAAGCACTGACCCCCAATGGCTGCCTGTCTCAGTTTACCCTCTGGTGCCAAGGGTGACTTCTGATACACTGCAAATAAGGATGAGAAAAAAAAAGTCAAGTATGTGAAGTATTATTCTCCTTGTTTTAAAACATTAGGATACCATGCCAATTATAAAAGACTAGTGAGTTGGGAGTTGAGTCAGGTGGGAGTCAGTTCAGTTGAGTGGAGTTGAGTTCTGTGAAGCTGAGAGTAGTGCAGAAGAGTAGAGTTAAATGTTCAGTTTGTGGCAGTTCAGTGCAGCTTGTGGAGTGTGGAGGCAGTGCAATGCATTCAGAAGCCCAGAGAAGCCAGTTTGAATCAGTCAGTTTGGAGAGGAATTTGAGCCAGAACAGCTGAGTTGAAACAACCAGCCAGAGTTCAGAAAGAACTAGGAAGCGTGAGCTTACTTGGCAGTCAGCCTCCAAGATGACTATTACATTGGTGAATAAAGGTTACTTTTACATAATTTGTAATATAATATGAAAAGGTTATTTCTCCTATCCACCTTTGTGCCTCTACGTCTAAACTAACCTTTTTTTATTCCCTTTACCTGGTTTCCTAGTCTCTGATAACCATTAGAGTTTTTACCTTCCTTCTATGGCATCATGATGCTCTAACTGAAACCAAGATAAGCCATGACTATAGAAGGATATGCTAAACATTCAAAGGTGCTTTTTTATGGTTTTTATAATATGATCTTGGAATTTCATGTGATTTGAACTCCACTCAACTGAACTGACTCTCACTTGACTTAACTCCCAACTCCCAACTCACTCCCTCTATCTCCATGTGATACTCTTTAATAGCTTCTCTTTCCTGTGCTGTTCTTGTGAGAGTTGGGTTTATCCTATCTTTGTCAAATTCTGTCAAGTAATTTTCTCATTCATCATTTTATCTGCCTCTCAATGAGATGTCACTTTCAAGCATGTATATATATATGCATGTATGTACCTGTGATTTAGACAGATATGTATGTATATGCACACACACACACACACACACACACACACACACACATATATATGGATTAAGTACACTGCTTTGTATAAAATTTGCAGCCAATGGCAATAACAATTCCTCACGTAAAAAGAACAAAGTCAAAGGACTGATGGGGATGTTCTGATCAAGTATGCTTGAAATACAGGCTTTAAAATGTTGTTTGAATCAATAAAGAGATACAACAAGCTGAAAGGTTGTTCATCTATCATTACTTTCTATCTTTCTTTAGAATTCCTTTGGCCCTTCCTTCCATGTGATTGTCTCATAATCTTAATTTTTCAATCCACAAGTTAGTTTTTGAAAGTCAGGGAGATAGATGAGGGAGGTTGGGGCAGAGTGAAGTTAAAATTTCTATTTTTACTTCCAATTCCTATATTCTGTAAATTTTTCCTTTTGGATTATTAGTACAGTTAGTTACCAAGAGAACGTGAAAGGGAGACTATGGGAAGAGGAAATATACAAATGAATAAGGTCAAGGAGAAAAGAAAGTTTGTGTATAGGAGTAGTTTTTCTAGATTTTTTGTGTTTGGGGTATGGGGAAGGATAAAGGAGACAAGAATACAGTGAAGTCCTTGAAGCTGACTTCAATGAAGAGAGTAGAAATGTCATTTTCTTTCAACTGTAAATGGGTGTTGGAGAAAATAGTGTGAGTTGTTTCTCTTAACAAATAATTGCTATATATTATAAGCATATGTATTATATATCACTATATATAATTATACATAATATATAATAAGATAATGTATCTTATAGACACATCTATCCTTCCTAAGTTTGACTGCCAAATATCTTTCATTAAAAAAGGTTTACTTAGTAGAGCCATATCAGAAATGGTCTTTGAGGATATTCCACTTCTTTCCATCAGACACAGAATTCGCTTTTTTTTAATTTGTCACACCAGAGAAACCTTATCATCTGAGACTTTCTTTAAACTCCAAATGGCAATACCCATAAGAGTCCTCTCTCAATTTTAGAGGATGCTCGGCCATGGCTTAAAATGAAGTGGCAAAACACTTCATTTCTAGAAAACTAGAAATGAACTAAAACACTAGATTTCTAGAAAAATTAAAGTATTCTGGCTTATAACATGGAAAGGATTGAGCTAGAGAGCACAGTTTCTTTAGCTGTTCATATTGTGAAGAACCAGATCTACATTTTTTTTTCTGTTTCTAATAGACAGAAGTTTAAGAACATAGATGCTAGCATGAATGTTTCCAATGTTCAGAATCATTTAATGGGAATCAATCAATGCTCATCCTATCAAAAAATTATAAAGGAAATACAAAGATATACTGTGCATAGTTTTATGTTTGTTTTTAATTCCACATAGTAACTCAATATGTCATTATAAAATAAATGTACGGTATCATATAAGGCATGTTTGAAATAATGACATAGATTATAAGGCAGCATTCGATAGAGTAAAAAGGGAATAGAACAGGTTAGGCTTAACAAGACTAGACTAGAAAAGATTATTGATGTGTTGTACTTTATAAACTTTAGTACAATTTTTGTGAAAATTTTCTTTATTGTATGCACACTTAAAATGCATGCACTATACAGCAATGAACTCTTTTATCTCAGCAACACATAACCTTTTCTGTATTGAATACTTCTCATTCTTCAAATTTCTCTGATTTCTTTTTTTTCTGTTAGCACCTTCTCTATGCTTTGGAAGTTCATAGAGGGGGAGGGAGAGATAGTATGGGATATATGTACTACACATTTCCACAGAAAGGGGTGCAAGATAGATAGATATTTATACACCTCATTTAATCAGTTCTGCATAGTAGATTCATGTAGAAGACACCAGGCCAAGGCATTATTTCCCAATAACTGAAATTTTTATGGGTCAGAATGAAGCTTTTTTTGAAATGATGTATTAGGTAGTCAGGGAGGGAAAGAAGGAGATTTGCTTCAGTGTCATTTACTTCAAGTCAATAAATATCAGAAGTTGTATATTTTCTCAAAGTTCAGTCTCTCTCTTCTTCCATCCTGCAATGTTAGTCAAGGAAATATGCCGAATGATTAATTTTTAGGTCACCAGTCCTTTGTCCATGATAGTGCTTGATAAAAGTTTGTTGAATAAACTCCAGTGTTGAAACAAATTCTAACAAACATTTTTACATCATTTTTTAAAATGTACCATTTCTCCTTTTTATCTTGAAGATCCCTTGTGACTTTAGTTACTTTATCAATTCCTGGAATGAATAAATTGCTCTCAGAGCTCATTAGATGAGCTTGTTCTTTTATAGCTCTTACACCACCTGAAACTTCCCACTAACTTATATTTGTATCTAAGTGTGGTTCATTTTTAGCAATCATAACTAGTCAATTGGAAAACTAAAATTGGTTGCCTGGACAGTTGGGAGAAAGTATTGGTATTATAGCTAATTGACCTAGTTGTACAGACATGGACTTATAATGCTATAAGAATTATTATTATTAATTTTATGTTTGGGGAAAATTAATACATATATTTAAAAGCATCACTAAGTATAAGCAATCAAGCTTCTAGGTAGGTAGCTTACAATCACATGTGGTTTTAATTTTTCTCTCATTTCTTCCCATTTTTACTAAACTTTATAAAATCTTTCTTGTATTTGGGAGTTTTAAGGCGTTTAATATCATAAGCGATTCTACAAAAGAAAAATGGTACTTCATATGTTGTTTGTAATGAAGCAAATATTTGATTTTAATCCTTCAAAAGATTCTTGTCTCTTACATCATTGATGTATGCAGCATGCCACTATGTTTTAGAGGAAAGTTGTGTAACATGTCTAGGACTATGGTAGAAACATTTATATTTAATAGTCATAATTGTATGCCTGTTATAAAGTTTGTACTTTTAGAAAGTGTTGTCTGGAAGAAATTCACTCCACTGTGAGACAATAATGTTGTATATAACTTAATTTCTCAGTGAAAATCCTCTTTCTGTAAATATATTTACTAATTCTTCCTTAATTTTACCTTTTGGGTAGAGGTTCCAGGGAATGTACATATTTTCCTAACTTGAATGAGCAACTAAACCTACTGAGACTTCAATTTGGTATGGGGTACGATAAATAGGAACTATTTCTTACTATTAAAACTACGTACATTCCCCAAGAACACAAAAGTGTTTTAGGCTGATATCTTTATTACCATGATAATAATTGTGGAGATATAATTGTAATAGTATAAAACCTTAGGTTTTTTAAAAATACGGGGGATAAATATAGGTAGTAATTTAAATACTATTCATAATACAGTGCCTTGAGAAATGATCCTGCCTGGAGCAAGTACTTGGTTTTCTCATGTCCATATGTCCCTCTTGGGTTAATTAAAAATGCTATTTTATCATATCCATCTGGGAAGATGTGACATTTAACACAACTACTGTATTTTACAGAAAAGATGAACAAATAGCTGACCGAATATTTCTGCTAAATCTTTTACTTATTTGTGCTTCATGTTTATAACTATGAATAAGAGTAGAATGGGGAGAAATAAAATCATAATTAGGAAGGATACAGCATGAACATACATTTCATTCAAAATAAAAATTCTCCTCCTACAAACAAGTGGCAAATTTGGAATGTAATTAGAACTAGAATCCATCTTATGTAACCCCAATAATAAAAGTATCTCATGTTTTGATTATTATAAGTTTATGGACCAGGTTATTATTCATGTTAAATATAACCAGATTTCATAAAATGCTCCTGTATGTATTGCTCTCTCCTACTATCTAAAACTGTGAAATTTCATGCATACCATAACTTGAGAAGGTTCCCCATGCATATATGAGACTCTCAAATCTCAAGAGAACATTTTTCAATTGACATTCTTCTTCTAGAAAAAACTGGCAAGTAGCCAAATATACCATGATAAGGTGTGGCATTGAAGATATAAGACTCATAAACATTATTGGAGAATGATTTTTCTGGAGTAAGACAAAAATTGAACTGGCACAAGAAGGGAAGGAGCCATAAGAGTGAAGAACATGCAGCAGTCTTTTCTCATCCATATCAGGCTTGTGTAATAAATTACTCTCTTCTCTCTCATAGTGTCAGGAGAAAACGATGTTTAGATTAAACCTTGCTAAGGCCTAAAAGGATAATTTGTCAGTATTTTCCAGTTTACTACCAATGCAGTATTGATTTGCTAGAGCCCTTCTTTCTATTTCATTTACACTAATTCAATCTGGAACAACTGAAACTCAACTTGTAGGAAAGCAAGATATTTCTTTATTTTAAGTCTCATGGGTCCAAAGGTATAAGGTGCAAGAAAATACATCCAAATTATTCGTTCTAGTTCTTGTGAGTAAAGGCCAGTCCCTATTTTGGAAGCTAACAGTTACCAGAAAAGCACTTTTCTGCTGAGATTTACCTTGGGCTAATTTCTTTTTTCTTTTTTTTTTTTTCTTTCTTTTTTTTTTTTTTT
>JADRCH010007458.1:2344306-2416568 GCA_019843965.1 Rhynchomys soricoides | reverse complement strand
ATAGTTCTTAGGAGAACATGATAAAAACTGTTCCAAATGCTTGCCCAGTTTAGCAGACTCGTGACTGCACATCTAGGCAGCTGTTTGGAAATAAGATGTTAGGCAGAAACATCTTCATAAACCTTATTGTAGATGAAGCCATTAAAATGACAACATTCAGTTGGCTACACAAGTGTCAAAATTTAGGACTAAAATCACACCTGAATCAAAAGAGAAAACATTTTCTAAACTCTACCTGTTCCTTAAATAAAGTATTCAAATGAACAGAGAGTACCCTAGAGATCAAAACTTCGAGGAAAGCAGCAAAATGTCAAAATAATTTATGTGCATGTGCTGAGGTGAGTAATTACTTATATCAAATACTTAATCCAGGGAGCTAGTGGTGTCTGGTTTTTTTCTTCCTTTGACTTGTACTGTTGTGTTTGTTTTATTTTATTGTTTTTATTTATTTCCACCTTTAGAAAGTTCAGTGTCATTATTGTTTTCACTTTGTATAGCTATGTAAGACTGTTAAGAATGTCATGATTTAATAAGTTTGTCTTCCTGTAAGGCTGAATGTCTTGGTTCCATTTTCTGCACTTTTCAACTTTCATGGAAATTTTTTCAAATTCTGACATGATTTGGGACTATCAAATCTCATAACAACACAATTTTAGTCTTTGTTATCCTAGATTTCATTTTGACTACTTTGATTTGATTGATCAATTCTAACTGAATCTTACTGTAACCAATCAATTAATGTGTTATTTGATACAAAATATGACTATATATTCATAAGCAAAAGGTTTAATAGTTTCCACAGGATTATCAGGCAATTCAGTCACACAACATATCAATTTAGAAAGTATCTGAAATGAATCAACTTTTTGACAATTTTGATTGGCTTGCTTATTTCATCAATTACTCCCAAAACAATGCATGTACTTATTTATGAACGATCATTTTGTATTCCTTGTTTGTTAACTTTATGCTCTGCTCATATGAAGGCCAGAAAGATGGCTCACTCTGTGAAGGTGTTTGCCAGGCAAGACAGATGAGCAGAGTTTGATCTTCAGAATCCACACAAGCATGGAGAGAAAATATTTATTTCAGTAAACACTGCATTTCCCAGAAACAATGAAAATAAAGGGTAAATTGTCTCAGAAAAACTGGTCTTGCATTTACAAACATCAAAATAAATGAAAAGTATTTAAGCACAAATTTCTAGTTGATAGTGGCCATAAAATAGAACCACAAAAATTGAAGGTGTCAACTGTATGAATGACAGAAATTATACTTAAAATATGCCACTTAGCATAATAGGTGTTTGCTCATGGAAACATGATTATGTGTATGTTGCTAAAATTGTAAAATGACAAATACATGTTGTTGGTCTCAAAGGAAAATAGTATGGTATATATTACATGGAGGGTTTGAAACTTACAACTGTCTTTTTTTGTTTGTTTTGCAATTGCTAATTTTGGCAAACAATTTAGGAAAGTAGAATTGCTTGTCCACTGGATTACAATGCTGCTATGTCCTGCGTCCTATGGGAGGTAGAAACTTATCTACAAAAACAGCTTTGTCAAGGAAACGAATGAGCATGGCTCTCATTTCATGAACAAAATCAAAATAAGCAGGTAGCTTAACAGTAAACCAAAGAACAGGTTATTACATAAAGATATTATTTAATACATTTGTACACACAAACACACACACACAAAAGCGAGAGAGAGAGATGGACGACTAAAATGGGCACTATGGCAAAAGGAGTATTTTATACCTTTCCCCCCACAACAGAATTTTTGTGTACTACTTTAAGACATTCAAAACATACCTGTAAAGAGCCATTGTTGACTGTGTTCTAAAGTAGTCCAGAGAAAAAGTAATTTGGATTAGTTCCTTTGTGATGGCATATTCATTTCATTCATTTAAAATAACATAAACTAAAAATTATCAGCCTATAATACGAAGTTTAAAGGTGGATAAAAGTATGCAGGAAAAACCCACTGTCTCCAGGATCTACCTCCTAGCCATGTATTTCTCCACAAATGTAATAATAAGTACTAATTTATTGGTTTTATATTCTTCTTTCATATATTGCATCCTGACTGTAGTTTCTCCTCCCCCAACTCCTCCCTGTCCATCTCCTCACTTCCCCTCTCTCTCAGATCCACCCCCTTCATTTACCCTTCAGAAAACAGCAAGCTTCTCAGGGATATCAACTGAACTTGACATATCAAGTTCCAATGAGACTAGGGTCATACCCTCATACCAAGGCTGCACAAGGAAATCCAATAGGAGGAAAAGGGTCCCACAAGTAGACAAAAGACTCATGGATAGCCTCTGTTAGTAGTCCCACAGGAACACCAAGATATACAACAATAACATATATGCAAAGGACCTGGCATCAATACCTTCAGGCTACCTTGACAGTATCTGTAAGCCTCTATGAGCGATGCTTAGTTGATTCTATCTGCTGTTTTTCTACAATCCTTCCTTCCCCACTTCTGCAGTGTTCTAGAACCTCAGCCTATTACTTGACTGGAGGTCTCTGCATTTTCTTGCATCAGTAGCTGAATGAAGTCTCTCTGAGGATGATTGGGACTCTGCCATAATACCCTGAATGTGCCTAATCTTGACTATTTATTTAACCTTAATAGTTGCAAAGCAAGCTATGCATATACAGACATATATGTGTACACTTCCATTGAAACCATATAAAATATACCATACTATGTATTGTGATTTTTACATTGCAGACTGTGATCTATCAGTGAAGTAGCAAATAAAATTACTAGATTATAATGAACAGTACAAAAATTAGAAAAGAACAGAATAAAATGAAAGGTAGTTATTTTACAAGAATTTTGTTCCTGAATTTTATCTTTAAATTTATTGTGAGCTAGGTTACAACATAAAATATATTCCTTATAGGGATTCACAGGCACTAATACATTAAAACACATGAGGTTTCAGAGACTGGTTTTGTTTAATGATGGAAAGATTGTTTTATATATATATATATATATATATATATATATATATATATATATATATATGTTATCTCACTTGGCTTGTGTTAAATATGTTAAAAAATATTCCTGATTTGTAAGTGTAAAAGGTGACAAAAAGTCATGTTGTAACTATGGGTGGATCACATAGGTGTGCTTAATGTTTTTAATATTTATAAATATACACAAAGCCTGAGAGTAGTAGGGCCTCTGTCCAAATGCTTCTGAGCTCTCACCCTTCTCTCTTCACATGTGTCTCACCATTTCTAAAGCTGGAGAATATTGTAGAACTTGAATAGCCTATAAGATATACAGGTGGCTGCTTGTTGATAAACATTTTGATTGGTATTCTTGGATTTTTAATATTTCCAACAATGCTTCACTTGTTGGGACATCCTAATACATATTACTTGTATGGTCATCCAAGAGTTAAAGGAATCAGGTCATGAACTGAAATTACTAGTCAATAGAGATATAGACTCAGTTTTGTGAGATACTATCAAATTTCCTTTCATTTTTGTCTGGCTATAATCCTACAATCAATGTTTGATACTTAGTTTTCAAAAAAGTATATGTTATCAAATATTTATTACTGCTAAGATTCTAGGCAATAATTTCACACTGCATTTTTGCTTATTTTTCAGATTGTAATTTAATTACATTCCTCTTTCCCTTTCTTCACTTGTAAATTTCTCACATATTCCTCCTCACTCTTTCTTTTGCAAATTCCTGACTCCTCTTTTTCACTAATTGTTATATATATATGATTCCTAAATATAACCTCTTGGGTCCATATATTGTTGTTTCTACATATGTTTTCAAGACTGACCACTAGGAAATTGACAGCTAACTAATTAATGTATTCTTCCCTGGGTAGGACCACTGCTCTTGTTTCTAGCTTTACTTAGTTGCATGTAATTCACATTGCATTTTTAATATAAATTTATCTGATGAATGAATATAATATTTTGTTCATATTTAAAAATCATTCTCATTATCTTTACTATGGTCTAACATCTATATCTGTATCTTTTTACTTTGTTGTTAGATTATGTCCTTACTAATTATGAGTAGAAAAATGAGCAGACATATCAACAAATAATTGAGAATAAGAGATGCAAATGCATCATTAACATATAAAAAGATTCCTAAGCTCCCTCATAAATACAAATAATAGCATAAGGACATTTTACATATGTTAGGAATATGTATTAGAAATCTTTTTTCATCATTGCCTGCCTTGATGAGAATATGAGAAAACAGATCTTCATGAAGCATTAGTAGAGAGATAAACTGGCTCTTCTTTTTTAAGGGGAAAATTTGGTGATAGCTGTCGAGAACATTAAATGGCTATTACCTCAGCCTATCAATTATTTCCAATTATAAGAAATTATCCAACAGGTATGTAAAAAGATGTGTATGTAAGAAATAAGTAACAACACTTTTTTTGAAGAACAAACTGATGGACATCTACATTGGTATCAATGGGATAGCTAAATAGAAAAGTGATACCTAAGTGACTGGATCTTATGCAACTATCACTGAGGAACAACAAACAAAAGATATTATGCAACATATCAGAAACTGAAAAGGTTTACGAGACATTTTGTTTCACAGAATTCAGTCTGTACTTATACTAATAATATGGAAATGATCATCATTCAAGGAGCACCTAAAGGGTGAAGATGAGGAGGATAGTTTACTTTTATTAAAACTTAATCCTGTTTGGCAGTATCAATTTTAAAGCATCAGCTGATATTACTTTACTATTAAAATATACTAATAAAGGTTTGTGTACTTGGAAATATACATTTTTCTATTTACCTTGACAATAGCTTAATGTTCAATATCATTAGACTGGTTTTCAATTCTAAGAGCATCAGAGTCATCACAGAAATATGTGACTCACACATAAAGTCATCCAAATGATTTATACACTTCCTCTGACCATGTAACTCTCCAAAAGAGCTGTTACAAAAGTCAACTGCCCTGCCTCATACGTGCATAATGGTTCCAACAGAGCTATTAGGGTGCCAGTTATATGACAGGGTTCCTGCCAAAGCTATTACCAAATCATTGTATTGTTTCACACACTTCCTTTAACTTTTAGATGGTTCCAAAGGAACTGTTTTCACTGCTATAGAAGTGTCCTGTATAACTTATATCATCAAGGGAAAACATGGAAAGCACGGGCAAGAAATGTAAAAGAAACAAATCCTTTCTAGTAAATGTGCATGAATGATCCCACATGGTCAAATATCAGAAGGGTAACTCCTCATTTGGGCATAAGTATTACATGTCATTTAAAGACCTCCAGGTATTCATCTAGGCATTTTGTCTCACAACTCCAGATGTTCCTGTGAAGCAATTTAGGGTCTCAAAATGGCATATGCAAGCCTATGTTAGTATGATATTTATTGGCCGTGTATGCTATGCTGTCAGGTTCTGGTTATGAAGTAACAGGCAGGTGTTATAGATTTCTTGGCTCTGATGGAATTTTGTCAGATCTTCCCTTGTCTATAAAGTTGTTGAACACCATAGAAAGAACTTAACTGTTCAACAATTATGAAAATCAACATGGTTCTATCTTAAAGGTCTACTATACATCAATGGGAAATAATAGTCGCCTGAACTAGTTAAAATTACTACACTGTATTTTCTCTAATATTTTTCTGTGCTTCATAGAAAAATATTTTAGCTATTGAAATGATGTATTAGTTAAAGTAAGGATTTTTACCTGTTTTGAAATGAGCAGAAATTAGGATGGACTCTACCATTATTGAGAATTTCTTGAGGGTACCAGATATTGCACACTGGCTACTTGTATAATTCCTAATAATAAAAATGTCACCCATAAATCTCACAACTTAGGCATAGTAAATGAATAGTGATAAACTTTACACCTAACATGCATTGAATATATAATTATAGAAGTCACACGCTATATATATATATGTGTGTGTGTGTGTGTGTATACATATAAATTTTTGTTCATACTCGACACATACACACACACAATGAAATTGGTAATATTTCCATTTCAGACAACAAGAAACTGGGGTTTGGGAAGTTTTAATTATCCATTCAATGGCTAGTAGTCAGGATTTTGAGAAGTACTAAAGAAATGGACTATAAGTTGTAGAAATAAAACTGCTTGCTAATAAGCCAAATAGAAAGAGACAGTAAGAAATTGTATTTGTTAATTTTAATAAAGTATGAATTGCAAAGAAGTTATACATGCCTATAGGTTTAATGATAATGATGTTTCTATTCAAAAATGCTCATTGAACAATTACTTGTTGCCAAACTTTATATTAAGTACTGGAGATGCTTGAAAAATGAATATTATGTATAATCCCTAACCTCAAGGCATTTTTAGACTGGTGGGAAATATTAATGTCCAATTAATTAAGAGGATTTATTATAAGTGACAAAAACAATTTGAGCTACATTAAACAGAAAATAACCACAAGAAGGGGCTAAATAGAAAGAACTGTTAAATCATTTCCTTTTGCACATTGATCCATTTTATTTAGTCATATCTGTGCAGATTGACTAGTGTCTAAATATTTATCCAAAAGAAAGGAATAAGATTCTGTATACAGTCCAGCTCTTACTTCTGTTCAGAAAAGAAGCTCAAATTAATCACATGTGCTTTACTGTCATTGTTATATTCCATGGAAATAGAATCATATTCTCAACTTGATTCAGGTATCAAACAGAGACTTGTCAGCTACAACCAAAGGATAAGATCAATAATACAATATTGCTTTTAGAGAGCCCACCCATTTGATTTTTAACACAGCCCTCAAGTTCAAAACAGCAAATATCAAGTCCACACATGTACCCCAATGGGTCTACTGTATGACAGTATAAAGCCTGCTTGCCCTTACTGTTACTGGCAAGTTCATCTACCCTTTTGCATAGGCATTCTTCTACTGGTGTTTGAACCTATTTCTTTGGGTTCCAATGTGAACTGAAGACTACCAGATCTCTAGGAGTCCTCTGGGACTTCAGGTACATGATTGGAACTGCTAAGACAACTAGCCTCATGGACCTAATTACGACTAGATTCTTGGTCTTTTAGTTAGTAGACAGGAATTGTTGGACTAGAGAGACCATAGCCTGTATGCCTCTCTAGTAAATACCATTTTAATATATGGATGCTCATTTAATCATTTCTGTACCTGTATAGAACCCTGACTAATACAGATAGTAATATCAGGATGGATTCTAGAGAAACAAAATTGAAAGGATTATTTTTTTTAGGGGGGAGTGGGCTAAATTTGTTTATTTTGTTGTTTTTTGAGACAGGATCTTCCTATGTAGTCTTGGCTGGCCTAGAACTGACCTTGAAATCCTGGCTGCTCTTGAACTAATAGAAACCCATCAGCCTCTTTTTTAAAAGTATCTGGAACTGGTTTTCTAATCTGCTGATACCTATAATTACTGAAGGCTCCCCTTAGTAGCATGGAGAACATCAAATATCCATGGTATTAAACTTATCAAGATAAATTAATTTGATTATCCTTATCCATCTATTGTAAGAAACAGCAAATTTAGTGACTATACATAACACCTTTGACAATTGGTGGAAAAATAAGGAAAAGAATGATGCTGTCTGGTTGATTCTAACATCTCTGGATTGTGGTACTGTGAAAGGAAGCCTGGTTTCTGGTTGAGCTAAGGTTTAAAACCCTGGGACCCAGTAGTGATAACCCTACAAGAAACAGTAGGCATTTTGGCATGCTCTTGGGCCCCAGGCTCTTGACACAAGCCAAAGCTTTCTATAGGTCTGTGACTATCAGTCATGTAAGGGGAACACCCAAGCCCCTCAAAGTTCGAGGTGTGGTCACATAGCCTCAAGACATCCCCATGTTAATGAGGCACCTAGAGGCTTAGCCACTCCCCTTTCTAGCCATTCCTTCCTTCAAAAGGTATTTCAATATCGCCCTCCCTGAGGTGTGGGGGGATACTGTTTCACTCATTGCCACTCTCTGCCATGACAATAAATGCCCTAGAACCATGGACTGTCTCTCTTCATCGGTATCTGCCATGGGGAGCAGTGGAACAGGCCTTCATCTAAAGAGCCACGTTCAGTCTCCCACAGAAGGCCTCTTGACACTCCCAGCCACAGCCGCCAATAAACCAACCCAGCTAGCCAGCAACAAGCCAAAGACCAGGTCCCGGTAGGACCCAGCCACATTCCTCCCTGCTTTTACCCCTTGGCCCTGGCTAGATCCATCCTGCGGCCCCCACTCCATTCTCAGCTCTTCTGCAGCATCCAGCAGCACCTGGAACCTGTCTTACTGCTTTTAGACCTATAGCCACATTCAAGGCTAAAGATGCTCATAGAGGATAGGTAAGAAGTATAGTCCATGAATATGTGCAATATATCACTAAAGGACTTGATGAGTTTGCTAATTTATTGAAGCAAAAGTCTGGGGAACATATGTAAAATGGCTTTTAAGGGTGTGTGATAATGATAGATGGAATCTAAAACTAGAACAGATTGAGTTTTCTGATATGGGAGCACTGAGTACAGATTCTATGTTTAGTATGGAAGCTTGCACAGCCAAAATTTGTCATAAGATGGTCTATTGAAAAGAAGATAAAGATGTTTGATATCTCTTGCATTAGTATTAACAAAAAGATTTTAAGGTTTAGAGAGACTGCAATGCTACAGAGGGTATGCTGGGTATACTGGCTAGTTTTGTGTGTCAACTTGACACAAGCTGGAGTTATCACAGAGAAAGGAGTTTCAGTTGAGAAAATGCCTCCATGACATCCAGCGGTAAGGCATTTTCTCAATTAGTGATCAAGGGGGCAAGACTTCTTGTGGGTGGTACCATCTGTGGGCTGGTAGTCTTGGGCTCTATAAGAAAGCCAGCTGAGCAAGCCAGGAGCAAGCAAGCCAGTAAGCAGCAATCTTCTATGGCCTCTGCATCAGCTCCTGCTCCTTGACCTGCTTGAGTTCCAGTCCTGACTTCCTTTCATGATGAACAGCAGTTGGAAGTGTAAACTGAATAAACCCTTTCCTCCCCAACTTGCTTCTTGGTCATGATATTTGTGCAGGAATAGAAACCTTGACTAAGACAAATTGGTACCAGCGAAGTGGGGTATTCCTGTGACAACATGACCATGTTTTGGGGATGGCTGTGGAAGGACTTTGGAACTTTGAGGTAGAAGAGCCATTGGGATGTTAAGAGCTCTGTGGGGTGTTCTGCAGGAGCTTGGAAAATAATGTTGAGAACAGTGCAGAAGATGGAGGCCTGGCTTGTGAAATTTCAGAGGGAAGATTAAAGACTCTTATCAGGGCCATTGCTAGTTTGATTTAAAATTCTGTGTTTTTGGTTAGCTGCAGCTGAAGAAATCAGCTGAGATTAACAAGATACCAGAACTACTAAAACAACCATTGTATTACTGGGACTATTGATGCTGGTTAGCTGGAGCTAAGATGTTAGCCGTGATTAAGAAGAGACAAGCAACACTGGGGTGAAATCTTCTGAGAAGTGTTTTCTGAGAGCACAAAGGCTGCGTTCCAGAGATAGCCAGGGTTGTACCTTGTGCTGTGGCAGGACTTGGTAATGTGTAAGAGTCACCCAGGTGGTACTGGTTTTGAAGGCATGAAGGAGTCGTGAAGAGCAGCTGAGGCCTGGGCACTGTGAGAGGCCATGGAAGGCCACTGGTGAAGATGCAGCCTCAGTTGCAATTCACAGCCCAGGACTGAAGGGGTCATGCAAAGGAGGTGAGGCTTGGTACCATGAAGAGAGCCTATGAGAGGCTGTTGGTAAAGCCTAGTTGCACTGGAAGACAGCAGTGCTTTGGAGATGCCAGTACCATGAGATGACCACCAAGCACAGCAGCAGCAGTGGAGTACAGGCATCTGGATCCTAGAAGACAA
Source organism: Rhynchomys soricoides (assembly GCA_019843965.1). Taxonomy (NCBI): domain Eukaryota; kingdom Metazoa; phylum Chordata; class Mammalia; order Rodentia; family Muridae; genus Rhynchomys; species Rhynchomys soricoides. Next base: position 2,406,671 of record JADRCH010007458.1, on the reverse strand, counting down.
GGTGTGTGCTACAAAGGGCAGAGCTGGAGAAGTGACTCAAGCCCTTTGCTTGAATCCAGAAGATAGTGAGTGGATCCCAGAAATTTGAAGTTTGATGTTTGATTTTACTTTTGATTGTGTCTGTGGCCTGATATTTTTCTCTCTTGAAGAAAGAAGGTATTTTAGTGGAGCCCACAGTTAAGAGACTTTGAATTTTTAAAAGACTTTGAACTTTAAGAGATTGGATGTTTAAAAGGGACTGAAATGTTAATATGTAAGAATTTGCAAAGACTGTGGGGCTTTTAAAGTTATTTAAATCTTGGGGATGAATAAAGAAGTAAGGGTCGAGGTTTATTGGTGATGTGTTTGTATGTCAAGTTGACAAGGGGTCAATTGTACTTGCTTGTTTTGTGTGTCAACTTGACACAAGCTGGAGTTATCACAGAGAAAGGAGTTTCAGTTGAGAAAATGCCTCCATGACATCCAGCGGTAAGGCATTTTCTCAATTAGTGATCAAGGGGGCAAGACTTCTTGTGGGTGGTACCATCTGTGGGCTGGTAGTCTTGGGCTCTGTAAGAAAGCCAGCTGAGCAAGCCAGGAGCAAGCCAGCCAGTATGCAGCATTCCTCCATGGCCTCTGCATCAGCTCCTGCTCCTTGACCTGCTTGAGTTCCAGTCCTGACTTCCTTTCATGATGAACAACAATTGGAAGTGTAAACAGAATAAACCCTTTCCTCCCTAACTTGCTTCTTGATCATTATGTTTGTGCAGGACTAGAAACCCTGACTAAGACACTGGGAAAAACCTAATCCTCCACAGTAGGAAGGCCCAGATGTGCTCTTTCCTAATCTTATAACATGAAAAATGCCAGAAGGGGTACCAGCACACATGAAGAACTCTATGCTTATTCCTTTCTTGTGCCAGACCTTATGATTGTAAATACCACAGCTCAATTGGATGAATTAAATGTAATGGGTTATAATTGGGCCCTGGAGTAGCATGGTTCAGGTGGCAACAATGAATCACCAAAGACAGTAATAAGCATTGTTGTGGCAATGGAAACACAGGTGAAGCAATACCAATAATGGCTGGACCCATAATGGGCAGCAGCAACAAAGTGCTTTTTATGGTCACAAGTTTCATATGGAATTTTGACACTGACTAATGGATTGTGTTTATAAAAATGTAATCATGAAGAACCCTACTATGTTTTATATGATTTGTACAAGCAGATACATTAGTGAACAAATCCAAGAAAGGCTACATTTGATAGTGGCAATAGAAAATCTTGGCTCCTGAAACAATTTCTAGACTTGAACCTATTTGCAAACCCTGGGTCCCTTGAATGAAGGGATGTCAAAGGTCCTTTGAGGAAGAGCCTTGATGAAATACCTAAGAGTTTTATGATTAGTTTTCTCCAATCCTTCTGCAGAGGGACACATGTCATTTTACATGGGCCACTCTACACTGAGGATAGGGAAATATTCAGACATTCCAGGGTCTATGGGATACTGGCTCTAGGAAAATAATTGGTACTGATTATGGCAGAGCCCCCAAAGCAAATGTGGCCTATCAGTTTAAGTAGGGGTTTATGGAGATCAGATGACAGAGTTTTGGCTAAAATCTTGTTCACACCAGGCCCAGTTGGTCCTGAAACTCATCCTGTGTTTATTTTCCTACTTCTAGACTGTATAATTGGGATGTATATACTTAGAAGTTGGCAGAATTCCTATATTGGTTTTGTGAGGACTATTATGGTTGGCAAAAGCCAATGCAAGTCACTAAAGTTCTTGCTACTAGGGAAAATAGTGAACAAAAGACAATAACACATTCCAGGAGGGCTTGTAGAAGTTAGTATTACCATCAAGGAATTGAAAGATGCAGAGGTTGTGGTTTGTACCCTGTCTCCCTTTATAACTCTGATTTGGATTGCACAGAAGACAGATGGATCATGGAGAATGGCAGTTGACTATTGCAAAATTAATCAAGTAGCGACACCAATTGCAACTGATGTACCAGATGTGGTATCTTTACTTGAGCAGATTAACACATCTCCTGGTACATGGTATGCAGTTACTACTCTAGCAAATGCCATTTTCTTGATACCTGTCCATAAGGACCACAATAAGCAATTTACCTTCAGCTGGCAAGGCCAACAGTATGCTTTTACAAGTTTATCTCAAGGGTATTTTAACTCTCCAGTACTGTGTCATAATTTAGTTAGAAAGGATCTTGATCATCTGTCTCTCCTGCAAAATATCACATTGATCTACTATACTGATAAAATAGCCTGATTGGACCATGTGAACAGGACGTACAAACCACACTGGACTTGTTGGTAACACATACGGAATTGGGTAGAACTTCAGTGAAATTCCTAGGAGTCCACTGTGTGGGGCACAGATATTCTGTGTAAACTAAAGTATAAGTTATAGTACCTGACCATTCCCATAATCAAGCGGAAGGCTCATTTGGACTGCAGAAGCATCATATTCCTTACTGGAGTTTATTTCATTCCATATATCAATTGAGTTGGAAATCTTCTAGCTTTAAATGGAGCCTGGCACAGGAGAAGAGTCTTTAGTAGGCCAAAACTGCTATGTAGGCTGCTCTTCGACTGGGACAATATGATTCTGAAGACTTGGTGGTACTTGATGTATCAGTGGCTGACAGAAAGGTTGCCTAGATCCATTTGCATTTCCATATAGATGAAGCATAAAGGAAACCCTGGAAATTTTGCAGCAAAACTCTAACATCATCTGCAGACAACTGTTCTTTTGAAAGACAATTCTTGGCTTGCTATTGGGCCTTAGTGTAAAATGAATATTTGACAATGGGACACCAAGGTGTCAAGCAACAGGAGCTGCCTATAGTAATCTAGATATTGTTTGACCCTGCAAGTGATAAATTAGGATGTGTATAACAGCAATCTATTATCAAATGGAAGTGGTATATATGTGATCTGGCTCAAGCAGGTCCTGAGGGCACAAGCAAGTTATACAAAGAAGTTGCCCAAATACTTATGGTTTCTACTCCCATTAAAATCCTTTCTACTCCCAATTATGCTCCCATAGCTTCTTGAAGTATTCTCTATGGACATTTTACTAAGAAAGTATTAGGGCCTTTTTAAATGTGCATTGGTGTTTTGACTGCCTGTATGTCTATGTGAGAGTGTCAGATCCTCTGGAACTGGAGTTACAGTCAGTTGTGAGCACCACATGGGTGCTGAGCATTGAACTAGGGTCTTCTGGAAGAGCAAGTAGTGCTTTTAGCCACCGAACTATCTCTTCAGCAATTAGGGCCTTTTGAACTGATGGTTCTCTTTCTGCATTCTATGAAAGCACTATTGTGAAATGGAAAGCTGCATCATTTACAGACCCTCTCTGAGACAACCTTGAAAGATATCAGTGAAGGGAAATGTTCATAGTAGGTAGAACTTTGTGCAGTATAAAAGGTTGTGAATTTTTCTTGGATGGAAAAAATGGCCATATGTCTGGTTGCTTGATTCATGAGGTTTAGCCAATGGATTGGCTGGATGGTCAAGGATTTGGAAAGAACATGATTAGAAAAATGGTGAGAAAAAAATTCATGGGAATAAGCACTTAACTAGGTCTTTTCAAATGGGCCAAGGATGTGAAGATGCTTGTCTTTCATGTAAATGCTCATCAAAAACCACTGAACAAACAGCAGAGATCAAAAAACCTTTGGATAGGATGGCCAATTTTGTTGATAGGCTGAATCTTTCACAATCATTCATTGTTATTTTTTACTAAGCCCATTACCAGAGTGGCTATTGTAGCAGAAATAGAATTTGTGCATGGGCTCGACAAATGTACTTACACTAACCTAGGTGAACTGGTTACAGATGCTGCTAAGTGCCAGATCTGCCAAAAAGGGAAACTAACACTGAACTCCTAATATACTATTCCCAAGTGTGACCAGACAGCTACCAAGTAGCAGATTAACTACACTGACCCACTTCCTATGTGGAAAGCACAATGTTTTGTCCTTACTGGAATTGATACTTATTTTGTTTATGGATTTGCCTCTCTTATACCTGCTGTTTCTGAAAAAAAAAATAACTACCATATACAAACTCACAGAATGTCTTAGCCACTGTTATGATATTCTATACAAAATTTCCTCTAAGAAACTCTCTTAATATGCAGAGTAATGTAATAATGGATCTACTCTCATGGAAGTCACTGGTATTATGCTGTCCACAATTCTGAAACCAGCTGACTTCATAGAAAGGTAGATGGCATTTGAAGACACAGTTTTCATTAGATGGCAGTAACCCAGAAGGCTGAATCCAGGTTCTCTCAAACACATTATATGCTTTGAATAATTTTCCAGTATATAGTAATGTTCTCCCATACCCAGGATTCACTAGTTCAGGAATGGAGTAGTATAAATGGAAATGGTTCCATTCACTATCACCCCTAGTGACCAAGTAGGGAAATTTTTGCTTCCTGTTCCCACAACTAAAATTTCTCCTGGCACAGAACTTTTGGTTCCAGATGGAGAATGTTTCTGCGAGGAGACACAACAAACATTCCATTGTGATGAGAGCTCAGATTTCCAACTGGTCCCTTTGGACTTATGATGACCATTAGCCAACAGGCTAAGATAGGAGTAACAGTATTATATGAGGTGATTGGTCCAGACTACCGGGAGGAAATGGCTACATTTCTCCATAAAGGAGATAAGAAAGATTATGCCTGGAATGCAGAAGACCCAATGGGATCTCTCCTGTTGTTACCATGTCCTGTGGTTAAAGTTAATGTGAAGCTACAACAACTCAGTTCAAGCAGAAGGACAAAGGCCACAGATCCTTCAGGAATAAAAGTATGGATCACTCTTCCTGAAGAACTAAGATTAGCAAAGTTGGTTGCTGAGGTTGGAAGAATTACAGAAGGGATAGTAGAAGGAAGAAGTTATAAATACCAGCTAATGCCATGTTTGTAGAAATAACTTACTTTGTTTTTGTTTCCTTTTGGAAATTAAGCATAATTAAGGAGATGTTCTTGTCTTAAAGTTGGCAAGGGATCCACAAAAGAATAGTTTTCAACTTGACTACATCCAGAATCAACTAAAACCCAAACAGCTTGGCACAACTGTTAGGGGCTTTCTTGATTGGATCATTTGAGTTGGGAAGACCAACCTTAAATCTGGACCAGGTCTTCTAGTGACAGGGCACATACAATGACATGGTAGAAAAAAGCTTTTGATTTTGGTCTGCTTGCCCTCACTCTCACTGGTAAATTCATTGATCCTGTTGCTGAGGCATTCCTTCACTGGTATTAATATCTACTTCTTCAGGATTCCAACATAGACTGAAGACTATCAGGTCTCTAGGAATCCTCTAGGACTCCAGTATGAGATTGAGACTTCTGAGACAGGGTTGAACAACTAACTACCAGATATCTGGCCTTCGAGTCAAGAGATAATCTTTTGTTGGAGTAACCATGTAATAGCCTATGAACCATTCTAAATCCCATGTTTAATATATAGATATTCATTATACAAGATCAGTTCCTTTGGAGAACATTGACTAATACAAAATAATATCATATTGTTATAAGAAATGATTAAGAGATCATTTGTTAGAAGTAAAGTTTCACATTAGATAACCATAGGCCTGACTCAATGCAGCATTTCTATCCTCCAAAGAGTAGCAAAAGATAATAGATAATTCATGAAAATCTGCATCTTTTACTTTAATCCCCCGACTCAGAACATGACGTGATTCTTATTTATCGACTCTGTAATTATGCTCTAGATCCTGTGGCTAGGTATTGAAGCTATAATGGAGAATAAAGCAGACCACACTTCTATCTGGTCTAGTGCTTACCAACACCGTTTGTGAGGTATGAAAATCTAGGACACCATGACTTAGAAATATGACACATAGTTGAAATGGACTGTGAGAAGGGTATACAGGAAGAACATGATATCAAACTGTTCTTCAGGTCCCAGGAATAAGCCAACTATTAAATCTGCATTTTTCCTTATTAGAAAATTAAGTATTAATAAATGTTAAAGGATTGTCTTAGGACAAGTGGGAAGGGTTCAAAAACAAATAATATTCTGGTAGTTCTGTGAAAACCTAGAAAACATATTTTTGTTGTCTGGTAGTTTTCCTTCCTGCTTCAAATATTCCAGTAGTGAAGATGAGTTTTAGTAAAAATTTCAGGTTTTATAACATGCTATAGATTTAAATTAGACTTAGAACAACAAAACAGGGTTAATAGTACTAAAACATTTTTAATGCTTGGTCTATGGATGAAATGAAAGAAATTAATCTTCCTAGTCAAAATTCTGTAAATCCAAGTATAACAAAGTGCCACTAAGTTATATAGTCTATTTGTGGGATGGACAGAATTGTAAGCATCTTTGATCGTACTTCTTAGATTCTTTTCTGGTTGTATACCTCACCCAAATTGACAATTTCCCTTATTTAAGCTTGTGTTTCTCATTCCCAGCAGTAAGGCTTAACTTATCCTAAAGTTTGTCATTATATTATGTCCATAGTATCACCAATAATTGAAAGAATAGAAAGTATAGGAAGGCAGAAACAAATAAAATGTCACCGACACTAATTGTATCACAGGGATAAGATGGCATGGAATCTGAACTACTGAAACCTATGAATTAAAAATATTTTAAGCATTTTTATGTTTCAAGTATAGAATGTATAAATTCAAGTTAATGAGTTAATGAGATAGATACCCTACTAGGCATGCTTTCATGAATGGATGATATCAGTGGGAAATAAATAGCTCCATTTGCATGCAAACACAAAGTTAAATGAGTTGAAAATGATTTTTCTTTAAATTAACATGCATTTGGGGAAAAATGAAAAGCATTCCCACTCTCAAGTTTTCCCTAAAAAAAGTATTAAATCTAGGCTATTCCTAGTTATTACTAATAACTAGGAATGCTCCCCTTACTGAAGAATGACAAAAATAAAATCCTCATAAAATGATGACTACCTTCTGCTTTTATTTTTCTCTTTGACCTTTTTGAGTTATTTGCAATTGATGACATGAATCAAATGTGATTGTAAGGCCAAGAGAGGCACATCTGGAGAAAAGGACCATCTCCTAGAGAGCACTGGAAATTTATGAAAGCAGTATATATATGTATCTATATATACCATGTTAAAGTTAAAGCCATTCTCAAGTCAAAACAAAATAACTGCAAAACAAAACAACAACAACAACAACAACAACAACAACAACAGCAAGGCAGTTGTTTTATTTAGGGCAGAACTCCAAGACAATGAGTGTTGTCCCTAACTGCTCTTTCAGCTACCCTTCATAAGTGAAATATACACATTAAAAGAGATAAGCAAGGTAGTGTGTGACCACTAGACTAATCTCTGACAATTCCATTGTTCAGCCTTATGTGTTACTTGTTAGTCTGCCAGAGTCTATTTTGTGGACTAGGCATGTGTCATGATTGATTGAGGTAAAAACAACTTGTCGTCGGATATTTGGAAACACTTGCCTTGAGCAGAATCAGCTGGAGCCTCCATGTCACAACAAACAGGAGAGAATTTAAAACCTGTAATATTAAATGTTTTATTAATTAATTTTTGCCCACATTGCCTGAGGTTCTTCAAATTTCAACGTGAACACTTCATCAAGAATTTTAAAAACCGTAACAGCATTAACAAACAAACAGAAAAAAAAAACATTATTCACCCTAATATTCCTCCATTAAAACAAATATTTGGTAGTATTGAGTCATTAAAAAAAAAAAAAAATCAGCCGGGCAGTGGTGGCGCATGCCTTTAATCCCAGCACTCGGGAGGCAGAGGCAGGCGGATTTCTGAGTTCAAGGCCAGCCTGGTCTACAGGGTGAGTTCCAGGATAGCCAGGGCTACAGAGAAATCCTATCTTGAAAAACCAAAAAAAAAAAAAAAAAAAAATCAATCTCACTTAATTCCACAATTTTCAACACTCCTAAAAGAAACCCCCCATCAATGATCATACAGAGATAGAAATATGATAAAGTCTAGAATTGAAAATTCTTTATTGGTGTATATTTCAACTAAATGTACTTAAGTGTGATTCTTTATGTGAGGAGTTATAAACAGCCCGGCAGAGATGAAGATATTACAAAGAGACAATTGTGTCTTTCAATCTGACTATCAATTACTGAAACAATGGAATTTCATGCTGGAAGAAGAGATAGGCACCAACCAGAAGAGTAGCTTTTGTCTCCCAGAAAGTGATTTCAAACAGTTCTGAGGATTGGCGTATAGCACAGAATATGATCTTTATATTTAAATTCTATTCATACAGGTAAATGTTGAATATGGAGTACATTCTCTACTATTCTTTTTTCTCAACACAACTTTCTCTGTCCCATTGTTCCCCTAGAAAAATTTATTTCCATTTTCATTTAATATATACATACATAATTTTGTATGATTGTATAAAATCTAGGAACCTCAAATGAGTAAAAACACAGTATTTGTCATTTTGAAATGGGTTGAATTCACATATTATTCTAGCATGTGAATGATAAAGAACTCATATCAAATTTTGACAAAGAAAATGATGGATAGACTAGATTAATTTGATTAATCTTCATTTAATGTGCGTATTATGAAATTTCTATTTTTGGTTAGAGGCAGAAGAACATATATTCAATAAGCCAACCCTGTCCTCAAAACTCAAAAAGAGAAAACAGTTCATTTTCTAAAATGTATAAGGAAATAATATATAATTACAACATAATGATATTGCAGTTAGTACTTATTGTCTGGCAAATGACTGGTGTCTTTAAAATAATTGTGTTTGTGAAATAATTTCATTCTAATGTGGTTAATGTGAATCTGTTTATAAACTTAGCAAGTTAATTTGAATCAAAATAGAGAGTCCCTACAGAGAATATGCATGCTATATAATTGTTCATCTCCTTGTTCATACACCGATGTAAAGCTGAAATACATGAAATGAGTACTTTCTATAATAAATCCCACTGGGGTAGCTCTGGAAAATAAAAATGTAAATAAAAGGTGAGTAATGAATAAGACATTCACAATATTGCTGACTACATGAGATAATTTCTCTTGAGGGTTCCCCAGAAATGAAGACTATTTTGTGTCGTTATAAATAAATGTGTCTATTTGCTAGATACTTAAGTATCCTCCTTGTTCCTGGGACCCTGCTATCTTGTATTTGTATTCTGTATGCAAAATAAAAGATGGTCCAATACCAGAAGTGATAACAAAGCAAAACTGCAGATGTAGTTTTCTTACCATTTTCCCCATCAGACTTCCGTTCATGGTCAGTGTCAGTCAAGGACAATGCAGAGTTGGCCCTACTGGACAGACAGGAACTATGTTCTGACTTCATGCCTCTTATCCACATTCTGAGTGCATGGTCAGGTGATGCAGCACCTTCTGTCTCTGTGTCCACATCAGATCCCATCTCCAGCTGGTAGCCATGCCGGGAAACACTGTGCATGTCCGTCTGGTAGCCAGAGCACAAAGTAGGAGGTGTTTCACAGAATTCTATCTCTGGAAACAAAAGTACAGACAAAAATATATTTATATATAAGTATATTAAAAATCCTACTAACTTTCACTTTTTTGTCCTCATGTTTCCCCTTCCCCATTGCTAGGAATTATGAGTTTTGCAAAGTTAGAATTCTGACCTTTTATTTATGGTAGTTAGGACTCTGTGCTTATTTTGCACTTCTGTTACTTAAAATTATGCTCCCGTTGATTCTTACAGGGTTCTGGGGGAAATGCATTCTCAAAATAGCTTATAGCTACAATTTTTTGGTTGCACAAAATATAATGAAATAAGCGAGTACAATAAGTATAAAGTGTAGAGAGATGTCCTCCAAAGCGATTTCTTTTCCAGAATGAGTATGTGATCTACACAGCACACCTATGTTTAAAAGAACAAAATTAGTTGTTTTCCTGAGTATGTCATATATATTATATGTAATCTAATAAGTAAATATTAATCTAATATTAAACATGTTAAATAACATGTAAATCTAATGAGTAAAAAACAATACATTCAAATAGATTTTTCAAATATGCTAAACTCTAAATTTATGAGTAACCAATGTTATTTCCACTGTCTTCAAAGGAGTTTAAGGCATACTTTTGCCACTTATTTTGTTTTGTTTTAAAGCTGGAGTAGGCTTGTATTATAGCTTAAAAGAGAAATACCAGGGTGCACAAACTATAACACCAAACAGCCTGAAGGAGGAGAGACAAGAAGAGGAAGAAGAAGAAGAGGAAGAAGAGGAGGAGCAAGAGGAGGAAGAAGAGGAGGAAGAAAAATGTCATGCCCTTTGATTTAAGCCTGCATGGACTGTCACAAGGCAGGGAGGGTTCAGAAAAAGAATAAGGAAGGTCAAAGTGTTAGGGTAAACAGAACAGAGACAGAAAAAAAGGCAAGGCTTTTTGGATAATTCAGAGAAGAAGGCCAACTTAGGAAGCTGGTTGGCTGCAGAATAGACTGGGAAAGTGGATGAAGAGAGAAAGCACATTATCTTACTTAAGGGATAATTATTTCTTTGCTTTTTAAATAAACAAACAAGAAAAACATACAAGTTAGGGATTGCACCATGGCCGTGCTTCATGGTTTTGATTTTCTTCCTTTCCCTCCAAATTTTAGAATTTTTAACAGAATCTTAGTAATCGTTTTATTTAATAGTTGAGAAAATAAAATCCAGTATGCTGATGACATTTTTCCATGAGCCTACAGCAAAAAGCAAAAGCCTCTGTATGTATTTATTTATTTAGTTGGCTACAATACCCAAGATGAGCATTATTTCTGTTAGATGCCAGTGACGTCCCAGTAACCTACTGCATGAATATCTGGCATTCTGTCTTAAAGTCAATTTATATTCAATTATGGCAAGGTGTCAAAAAGGGGAAAAGATGCTTTAACAATCCCTAATAATTTAATGAAAAATGACCACATGCCACGACATATCATCTGAAATGTCCATGTAATACTTAGATAAGGTAATCCGGGGATGTAGTACACTATATAGGATTTTCTCAGACTGACATCACAGACAGGGTATGTCAATTGGTCCGGAAAAGGCTTAACTGACAGCATCTAATCCATAGTGCATATCAATAAAATGCAAACTCTAACATGAATTCAATTCTTTGAATATAGAAAATGTTTGATCTTATACCATGTACTTGAGAAAATTCAGAATACGAATTTATTTGACAAAGTAACTATTTCTGGTATGCCAAAAAAAATTACTAAATATGGGTTTTAGAAGCCAATGCATAATGCTTGTTTAGCAGTTGTTATGTTCCTAGCACTGTGCTTTGTGAAACAGATATTAGAGACAAATAAATCTGCTATAATGTACTAGGAAAGTCAATAACAATTAACCCTTCCAGAGCTAGAGATTACTTCTTAGAATGCTACTTTATGATTTCACTGATTAGTTTCTTGCAACATAATTTTAGTTTTCTACTAGAATCTATGTCAAGTCAAAAGAAATGTTGTTTTAAAGATACATAGGATTTCACTTATCAAACACAAAATCTTATTAAATCATTGCTTTTTCTGAAATAACATGTAAAAGTTCATTTACTCTTTGCAAATCTTAGAAATTTTGGAATATTAATATACTAATTTCACTGATTCCTTATTGAATACTATAATGATGGTGCTGCTACAGCCATTTGCTAATAAACACATCAGCCTACAGCTGTAAGAAAAGAATGCTACATAGTCTTTTAAACACAATTTCGTTCCTTCCCCCAGAATACCAGTTCTCAAACTTGCCTGCCTCACAATCACCTGGAAGACTTCTTAACACATAGATTGCTCACCCTCACTCCTACCCTACCCTCTGGCTTAATGTCTAAAATAGCTGGTATGCAGTTGGACTACACAGTTTGCATTTAAAAGGCCTTTAAAATAAGACTTATAGTCATCATAGGAAACACAGTTTGCAAACTTCTGCCCTAGAGATTTCTCTGAAATGGGTGAAGAAGAGCAGTTAATTTCCAACCATGGCACTACCACAGATTTTTTTCGTGCCTGCTTTAATTCTGGAGACAAAGAAAAAAAATATCTGTTCTGAGTGGCCGTGATGTACCTCCATATATTTTTCATAGATTCAGGGAACTAATTAGGAAACTAAGTTCCTTCCAAAATTGACTTATCTTTATCACTCAGGTGATAGCACATGAGATGTGACTTTCCAAAGATTTTCAAAATGCATATCATAGTCATGGAATTTATTGAAAAAGGATGAGCAAATACAAATAAATATATGACCATTTGCCATTCGAGATTAATGAAACACTGGAATAAGATTTTTTTCCAAGGGGGCACTGACATACACAGCCAGACTCCATTTTTTTTTTGTTGTTGTTGTTAAAGAGATTTATTTTCCAACTCAAAAGGATATTTGACCATTGATTTGTTCTCTTCAAAGCAAATGCCATTTAAGATTATCAAAACTTACTCAGGATAATGAATTTCTTTTCTGTTGGAATTATATGTCATTTTGAAAGCAAAAACTAAATCATAAATATTGTAATTAAGTAAGGTAGACAACCTAAACTCAGAAAGATCCAAGCAAGATGTGAATTTTCTTTTTATGATGTGTTGGAGGAGAGAAAGCTAGAGAGCGTGGGAAGGATCAGAGAGAGATAGAAATATTTTAATTATCACCATAAGTGATGTTCATTGAATTGTCTTACTTTCCTTTCTTGAAGTCAACATTATCATAGCAGAATATTTTCTTAAATACATAAAAGTCTGCATTCTGCTTAAAATTCTCATAGGATACATTATTTAACAAGCACTTCAATGTACCCTTAGTGGTTGTTTTTAGCCTTACACATATAATCTTGTTGCCTAAAATGCTGCACATTCCCTAGAGGAGGTAAAGTTCAACTGAGTTTATTATAGACCTGTTCTTGACCAAGAGCTATCTACAAGAGAAATAAATGTATACTCTTAGAACTTTTATGGCTTACATGGCTAGACTGGTAACACGAGAAACTAAATTTCACGTAAGAGTATCTGCAGTCTCATGAATATGTTTCTAATTTTTATTCTCAGGAAAATGTATCTTATGGTCTTTCAAGAAAGTAGAAGAGTGAACGTGTAATTTATAAAACAGATAATAGGTTTGAGGAGACATTTCACAATAAATGATATAAGAATAGCTAATAAAGGAATAAAAATATTATTATTATTATTGCTTAGTTATCAGGAAAATGCAAACTAAAACTACAATGTGATACAACCACATTGTCTAGTATGGTTTACAAACATACAAACAAACAAAAAACTAAAACTACACAAGTGTCTTGGTGTTCTATTGCTGTGAAGAGACATCATGACCAAGACATTCTAACGAAAGAACAAATTTCTTTGGGAGCTGCTTTCATTTCTAGAAGATTTGTCCATTATCATCATGGCAAGGAGCATGGTGACAGGCAGGCTTTGGTCATAGAGAAGTGGCTAAGAGATACACCTTGATCCATAAGCAGTGAAAGGGAGAAAGACACAAGTCTGGCATGGGCTTTAGAAACCTCATAACCAAGTGGAATCCAGCTCAAGGGGAGCCCCTAAGGCCTGACACTATTACTGAGGCTATGGAGCGATCACACCAAGGGACCTATCATGACTATCATCCAAAAGACCCAACAAGCAGTTGAAAAAGTCAGATACAGATATTTGCATTCAAGCAATGGACAGAAGCTGCTGACCCCTGTGGTTGAATTAGGGGGAAACTGGAAGAAGCTGAGGAGGAGGGTGAGCCTGTTAGGAGGACCAGCAGTCTCAATTAACCTGGACCCCCGAGATCTCTCAGACACTGGAACATTAACAGGCAGCATATACCAGCTGATATGAGGCCCCAACACATACACAGCAGAGGACTGCCGGGTCTCGGTTAAGTCAGAGAAGATGCACCTAACCCTCAAGAAGCTGGAGGCCTCAGGGAGTTTAGAGGTCTGATTGGGTGAGGGATCGGGGTTGGGGACATACTCGTGGAGACAAGGGAGTTGGGAGGAGGTATGGGATGTGGAATAGTCAGAGGGTGGACAGGGAGGGCATAAAATCTAGAGTGTAAAAAAAGGAAAATAATAAAGAATAATAATAAAAGAAAAAAATTAAACAGGCCAATCACTAAAAAAAAGAAGAAACCTCAGAACTCACCCCCAATGACACACTTCTTCCAACAAGGCCACTCCCACTCAACAAGATCACACCCCCTAATATTTTTAACCCTTGTAAATGGTTCCACACTCTGGTGACTAAGCATTCAATATATGAACCTATAAGGGCCATTTTAAAAAATAATCACACTCATCAAGTGCTAATAATTGTGGAAAGTAACTACAAGTCTTATACACTGATGACAAAAATAAAATTGTGTGCCACTTTGGAAAATAGTCTAGTTTTCCATTGATTAGGTTTGTACTTACCAGGAGAGAAGTTGTACTCCTGGACACTAATCACAGAGAAATTATAACTTGTTTATATTAAGATTTTATATATACTTGTTTATTGGTGCTTTATTTTTATAATAGCTAAAAAGTAAAAATGATGCAACTGTCTCTAATAAAGGTAAGTGAATAAATTAGCTGTAATATATCAACACAGTGAAATATTAATCACTTCTAATAAAGGAAGGGATTTTTGATGTACAGCAAATGGATTAACAACCCCAAAATATACACCAAGTAAAACAAAGCAGATAAAAATCTACATCCTGTGTTTCCAATTACTAAAGGTCTAAAAATATGTAAATGAATATAGAGTGATTTTTTTTTTTGCTATTGTGATAAACACAGTGACCTAAAACAACTTCAGGAAGAAAGAGTTTATCCCAAATTACACCTTCATGTCACAATCCATTATTCAGAGAAGGCAGGGTAAGCATATGAAGGGGGTACTGTAGGGAAGGATGGAATATGCTGGCTCACTTACTCTCAGGGTTGGACTTAGGTAGCTTTCTTATAGAGCCTAGGCTGACCTGCCTAGGGATAGTGCTTTGCACAGTGAGCAGAGCTCACCCATATCAGTTAACAATCAAGATAATTCCCTATAGGCAGAGTCACAGAAGAATCTGATTTTAGTAATCCCTTTATTGAAATTTCTTCTTCTCTGATGACTTTTGGTTGTTTCATGCTGATAATTAAAAATTAACCAGGGGAGATAACAATTTCAGAAATAGTAAAGTATACTTTGGGTACAGTTAATTTATTATATCTTCAATGTACTTCTATATAGTTTTTCTGGTGGGATTGTATATCAAAAGTAATGAAGATACTGAAGGGATTTTAAGTCAATCCATCTTCACAGATGGAGCCAAGAGTCTCAGATCTGGAAGCAGTTGAACATGAAAAGAAATAGTCTTTTACTTATATCTAAGCCAAGAGGCCGTCAAGGTTAATGGATGCATGATATTTTAGTGATCCTCTAGGGCTCAATATTTTCATAGGAGCATTAAATGATTCAAATTTAGATAGAAAATAGCATGAAACTGATCACTACTTAGCCTTCCACAGCTACATGAGCATCTACTAGCTGAAGATCATCAGACTAGCTTGAAAGATTCTGATATGTTAGATCACCCTAGGCTATCTGTATTGATGAAAAGAAATTAATTACTTAAATATTGAGGTGCTGAATAAATTGATGTACAGTATTTTCTGTTTGAATGCAGATGTGATTTTTTTAGGTGGCAAGTCTAGAAAAATCATTTATCAGAACTAGAACAGGACAGTAATGATATCTACATCACTATTTTTATAGACTTACTATTTCTAAGCTTTTGAAAGGTTCAAGAATTTATTATCCTTAAAATTCTACCCATCAACATTCCAAGAATCTTCAAGGCAGCATGATTTAGACAAATACTGGGAAGTCAAGCACTATGGTTATTTTAGCTATGACTTGGAATTTGGGGGATTGA
The DNA here is from genome assembly GCA_019843965.1 of Rhynchomys soricoides. Lineage (NCBI taxonomy): Eukaryota > Metazoa > Chordata > Mammalia > Rodentia > Muridae > Rhynchomys > Rhynchomys soricoides. Next base: position 2,390,745 of record JADRCH010007458.1, on the reverse strand, counting down.
ACATGTAAAGAGTATAGATTATTTCCAAAATAATTGATGGTGATAAAATTGTTTTAAATTTCTGTGTCATGACAACCCTTTTGAATTATATAGAAATAAAGGTTAATTATTTATGTAGTTTAAAAAAAATAAGTCACTTGAGGAAATTCAGAGTCTTCAATTGTAAAAATAAATATCTAAAGGGCAACTTGTTCTATTCTTCTGTAATTATATTCTGAAACTCTTAGGACAAAATGTTAGTGGTCAACAATCAAACAGAAACTGTTTTATGATGAATAAGTACACATAGAAGCTAAATAAGTTCTTGTGTTATTATTAGGAATCTCAGGGCATTAAAAGAATTGATGTAGCCTAGGTGATCAGTGATAATCTCAAAATTATTAATAGATATAATATTTAATATTAAATATAAAAAAGCAACTGTGTAAATGCTTACTCAGTAAACATAAAATTAGCAATTTACAATCAGGCTATCATAAACAGGACTCCATTATAATGAATTCACACAATTGAAAAACTATTATTGACCACTTAATAATCCATTACTGGTTCTAGTGAATATGCAATGGTTTATTCCAGGCTCTAGTAAGAAATACAAAGAAAGTAATTAGCGATCTTCAATATGCAACAAATAATTTTCACTACTGGAAACCATTTTCTATTTTTCAGCTTGGGGGTTTTCATAAGAAAATGATATCACATTTTCAAACAAATCAGTTCATGTGTCTGTACTCCTACTTCACTGAACACCCACTTAATTTCAAGTCAAGAAAATAAAACCAAGCAACCTTCCTAGGTTTTTCCTGGTCTTAAAGGATTAGTCCAATTTTTAATTTCCTTTTCTCTTTATGAAAAACCTTTATCAATTGTTTGCTGCTACACAAGGCAGTGAGCAGAGTGAGTTTGCAACTCTGCGTCATGTCCTTTGCAAAGTTCCACAGAGAGTCTTTTTAAAGGCCCTAGTGATAGCAAAGTAATAAAGGCACATCATCCAAACCTGACCTTTAGTTTCAGGCTGAGGGCACACCAGCCTTTATCAGGGTATAGGAGGGAGAGAGGGACATGTTCCAAAAGTGTAGGATTGGAGTATGTGGTTATCAGAGAATATAAATAAAATAACCAAGCTTCCTGCAGCCTAATCTTCTCTTTGCATTTCCAAGTGCTGATTATACCTTATTTCACTTTCAAGATCTCTCCGTCTGTTTGTTATACTGAAAAGGACACTAGCGAATCCCTGTAGGGTTTAAACCCGGAAATATAAAGAGTTATCATTTGGAACGAACTGCTATTGCCTACCTGGCAGCATCCCAGAACATAGTTAAAGAATCAGGCTGAGGCCAAAATGAATGTTCTCAGAAGTACAGTGAGACAGTAGTCTGTAAAATAACATCATCAAGTCAAATGGAAGAGTGATGATATAGGAGTCTGGAGGAAATGGAAACAAACCGGTCACACTTAGAGATAGACCAAAATAGTCATGGGTCTAAAGAGAGGCAAGATATTTGATGTGGGAGCAAACAAATGATAACTATTTCCTCAACTGACTTTCACCTTAGAGATCCTCTCTTTTTAGGATGTATTCACATAAGATACCAGAACTCGTTTAGAAGCTACTGTAACAGCTCCTGAGAGGGTGAAATGGAGGGACTCCTGCTGTACCACCTTATGATAAGAGCCTAGAAAAGAAATAGGGAACCCTAAAAGATAGTGGGATGTCCTAGACTACAGCAGAAATTTGATCAATGAGAACTTGCACACGCTGCCTTTATTTCAACCTTTTGAACAAGACAGGGACTTCCTGGTTTAAATGAGAAATTTTCAGGGCTACTGAACACTGCAAATACGTGGTGTTCAATGGCCCTAAAAATTTCTCATTTCTTACCTGTGTTGGTCCAATTTTCCGGCTACTCATAACACTTTGGTGTCTGCATCCTTATTGTTCACTGTGGTCTTCCAGGTATCGTTGTGTATTTCTATTATGCTCACCAAGCATGTGAAGCTGTTTGTGCATTGTATTCTGTTTGTGTGTGTCTGAAATTTTAAACTACATTAATCTACTGTTCAATTCCATGTAGAGGAGTGACACTGTTAATGATACTTCTGAAAGCTTCACACACACACACACATACACACACACACACACACACACACTCAAAAAGACAATATGAATTCTGAAATGTTCTACAGCTCTCTTATAGTATTTGTTTTGTGATGAATAAGTGAAATGTCAAGACAGAACCTGAGTCAATGCCCAGGAGGAGCTACTGAATAAACTACATTCCACTCTATTGAGAGATTCTTACTAACACCTTTCAAAGACACTCTATGTTTGCCTCTGTGGTGCCAAGCACTAAGATACTTCTTTTTGATCTCTAACATATCTGATACACATATGTATATGCATTCTGTCTCAGCATCCTCATAAAGTTTTCTCCCAATTCCTTCAATCCCAGTGATTTTACCTTTCCTGGTAGCACTTTGAACCTTACTAAATATGTTATTCATGGTTGTGTATTTTCTCATTACTTATATCGTATATTGTCTCGTGAATTAAACTGTTGCCTCTTATACAGTATATTATCTTCTAAATTTTTATCATCTCTCAATCACCCTGACTGAGGTAACCCAGACCCAAAAGGACATGCACAGTATGTACTCACTGAGAAGTGGATATTAGCAAAAAGTACAGAATACCAATGACATACTCCACAGACCCTAAGAAGTTAAACAAGAAGGAAGGCCCAAGTGAGGATGCTTAAATCACATTTAGAAGGGGAAACAAAATAATCATGTGAGATAGAGGGAGGGGTACCTGGGTGGGAGAGGGAAAGGAGATGGGGAAGGAGGCAGGATCAGGTATGGGGGAGACAAGAAAGAGGCCCAGAGCGCCAGAAGAATGAGTAGAAATATGCAGCTTCCTGAGGTAGGGTTGGAGGGAACCTCAAGAAAGTGCCAGAGACATGGGATAAGGGCAGCTCCCAGGACTCAGTGTGAGAGACTGTAGCCAAAATGCTGAACAGTGGGAATATGGAACCTGAAGAGACCACCTCCAGTAGTCAGACAGGACCCCCAGCAGAAGGATGAAGACATAAATACACCTACAAAACTTTCTACCCCAAATTGCTCCTGTCTAAAACAAATGCAGGGACAAAATTGGAGCAGAGCCAGAAGGAATGGCTGACCAATGACCACCCCAACCTGGATGGGAATCCATCCCTGACACTATTACTGATGCCATGTTGTGCTTGCACATAGGAGCCTAGCATGGTTGTCTTCAGTGAGACTCTACCAGCAGCTGACAGAGACAGATGCAGATATTGACAGCCAAGTATTGGACTGAGGTTGAGGACCCCTGTGGAAGAGTTAGGGGAAGGATTGAAGGAGCTGAAGGGGATGGCAACCCCATAGGAAGACCAACAGTGTCAATTAACCTGGACCCCTGGGAGCTCCCAGAGAGTGAACCACCAACCAAAGCATATACAAGGGCTGGGCCAAGGCCCCCAGTACTTATGTAGCAAAGAGTTGTCTTATCTGGTCTCAGTAGAAGAGGATGTGTCTAATCCTGTAAAGAAGTGATGTACCAGGGTAGAGGGATATTTGGGGGGTGTGCACTCTCAGAGGCAAAAGGGAGGGGTGTTGGGGAGAACTCTGCAAGGAACAACTGGGAGGGTGGACAACATTTGGCAAGTAAATAAAATAATAAAAATGCTGTGTTCTGTTGGGTCACCAAAAATAAAGTAGATTTTAGGTATTCAAATCACAATAAGGGCCGTGGGAATGAGGACTGTTTCAACAAATACAAGGTTGAGACTGAAACGTGTTTATCTGCAAAAGTTCAGATGTTAGAAAATAACCCTATCTCCTAGCTCATGGAGCTAGGCTTCATAGAGAAATCTACGTTTTTCAGATTTCCCAGCTTTATTTTATCTTTTTAAAATAAACTATAACAGTTCTAGGTAAAGTAAACACAGATTAAGAGTTTATCTCCCTAGCTTTAGTTCCAAATGTAAGTAAATAATGTAATAATTTATATATTGTGACATTTTAATCAGTTTGAGTTTTTGGAACTACAACTGGGCTTTATGGCCAGGGGTTGAGGTATCAATATTGTAAACATAAAAATCGTAACTATATATAGGCTGATAGATGTTTTAATATGCTTACCTGTAACAATTATCTCCCTCTGAATATAAATAGCAAGACACGTATATCAAGACTTCCTCATATGTATATATAAATATATATAATAAACAGAAAAAAGATAAATGTGAACTGTTGTATGATCTTTATATAACTATGTAAGGGTGATAACTTTACTTCACATCTCAAAATAATTCTAGGCAATGAATTATTAAGTATCAAAAATTTTAAATCAAATGCAAATATGAAAGAACTCTTAAAAGGGTTAATAACATGACTATAATCATAATTCATACCAAATTGTTTTGCTTAACAAAAATGCTTAATAATTCAATTAGGAAGCTGTTATACTAAATTGTCTATGAATTTCCGATAACTGATGCTCTGCAAATTTGCCAAGAAAGAAAGAACTGTCTACGGATTCAGAGAAATAAACAATTTATAACAATACTAGACTAATATAGAGTAAGTCTTCTGGATAATTTGATGGAAACAGTCTCAAAGGAATGTCATTTGTCATAATGAGTTGCCAAATGACTTGTAGGTAAATTCTTCAGAAATACACAATGGAAATATACCTTAGAAATACATGTAGATATAGCACTTGAGGGATTTACTGAAACCAGTTTAAAGGACTGGGTGAAAGACAAATAAGCTTTTCTTAAAATAGAAACTTCTTTTGTCTTTCGTGTTAGTCAGTTTCATAGGATATACAATACAGAGATCACCATGCCAGTAAGTTTATAATGCATCCAGTTGAGTGGTTCTGATGATCTAAGTGGATAAAAGTTGAATAAATAACCATTTGGACACTCATCAGAAAATTTTACAACTGAACTCCCTTCAATGTAAAACATTAAATGATGTCTAGGACTTATGGCTAGGGCCAGAGAAAGCTGACAAATAGTATATTCTTAGGTTTGTTCCAGCACTTTTTAAAAATAACTTGGCAATAGTGTAATTGGTCTAGTATAACTAATTATATTTTTTAAAAGACACTTTATCTTCTAGACTACTAAATCAATGGACATAAGAAATTAAAATTTCTCAGAAAATCTTATGTCCTGAAAAGAAAAACCTAAGACATCTAGAATGGCAGCTCTTTTCTCCAGGAGCTTTACAGTGTTATTGAGACAGTGGTAGGTCAACGGTATATGGGACACACCTTGACCTAGACTTCTAAGATGTAAATATTTTAAGCCTGCTTTATATACTTTACCCTCACTACAGGACACAGATGAAGGATATGAGGGGGTCAGTGGATCTCCTTGTTCCTATTCCTTATGATGGCACATTGATTAAACCTCATTTTCTACCTTTTTACTAATTAATTTGGCTAATCCAATTGGCTTATAGAGGACAGGTAGGCAGTCATAGCTTTTTGGGGCACATATTATGACCCCCATTTGGGGAGCTGGAGATAATTCCATTTCAGTCTTGTTACCATGGTTTTTAAGATAGGTTGAGAGGAAATTTGATTTGAAGATTAGTTAGATCTTCATATCTAGTTACATGTTTACTTAGAATATAATAGGATGTTCTATCCATCAATATTTACCAGAGAGAAATGAAATTGCATATGAATATAATAATGTATATTTCAATGATTGTTGCAGGCTTGTTTTGGAGAGGTAAAAGATGAAAACAACTCAAAAGGCCATCAATAGAAGAAAAATTCAAACTATATGCATTCACATAGATGAATAGTACTGAGACATAAAAGGGAAGAAAAAATATTTACACACATAACCAAATAATATTAAATATTGATAGTGGATAAATATGAAAATAATTATCCTGAGTTAAAGAAGCAGACAAAGCCTGACATGGCGCATGACTACAGTTTGCACACTGTATGTGCAAGCAAGGGATCATAAATTTGATGCCAACCTAGGCTACAAAATGATGCCATTATCTGTGATGGCTAACATACTCTGTCAACCTGATAGAATTTAGAATGACTGAGAAGCAATGTTCCAAGTACATTTGTGAGGAATTATTTAGATTAGGATAGGATCTGGACATGCCTGTGAGGTGTTGCATATACCAGGTTAATGGAAATGGGAAGACCTACCCTGGCCTGTGTGTCTTGTTCAGAATGAAATGGAAGAGGCCAACTGAGTAGGAGCATTATCTCCCACTACTTCTTGACTATGTATGTAATGTCCCAGTTACCTCCTGATATTCAAGCTGCCAGGGTTTCCCAGCCATGATGGAGTGTACCCTTAAATTTTACACAAAATACGTCTTTCCTTAAACTTTTTGGATCATTTTTTTTTTAAGTAATTCCTTTATACATTCTCTGAGAATTTCAAACAATGTATTTTGGTCATATTCATTACCTCTTTCAAATTCCTCTCAGATCTTTCTTCTAGAGCTCTCCCCCCACAAGGACACATTAATACATTATGTTCTCACCCCACCCAACCATTCTCTGTCTCTGTCTCTGTCTGTCTCTGTCTCTCTCTGTCTCTGTGTATGTGTGTGTGTCTGTGTGTGTGTCTCTGTGTGTGTGTGTGTATGTGTGTTTTATAAATGTAGTGAGTATAGTTTGTGAGAGCTCACTACACCCAGTAATTGGATCAACCATGGAGTATGATTGATATACAAAATGTTAAACCATTGAAAGAAACTGACTTTTCTTCTCTCAGTAGCCATCAAATGTCAATAGCTCTTCAACCATGAATAGAAATCCGTGCCAACCTCTCCTTTTCCATGCTTAAATTTTTGTCTGGTTGGTAACTGTGCAGATCTTCTGCATGCTGCATAATATCATGAGTTTACATGTACATGTTGTTTCTGTTTGTGTCTGTTTCCTTGTTGTTATCCACTACCTCTGGCTCATATAACCATTCAGTTCCCTCTTCCATGAAGTTCCCTGAGCTTTGGGGGAAGGAATGGGATAAGTATGCCAAATTTACAGTTGAACACTGTAATCTCTTATTCTCTGCATGCTGACTCATTGTGTCTCTCTGTATTAAATATCATCTACTGTATGAAGTTTCAGGCTGGAGAGATGGCTCTGAGGTTAAGAGCACTGACTGCTCTTCCAGAGGTCCTGAGTTCAATTCCCAGCTACTAATGGTGGCTCACAACCATCTGTAATGGGATCTAATGCCCTCTTCTGGTGTGTCTGAAGAATGGCAGTGTACTCATACATAAAATAAACAAATCATTTAAAAAAGAAGCTTCTTGGTTGAAAGATGTATTGTAATAATTTACTAGGAGTAATTTTAATGCTCTATCTATTTAGAAGAACTAGTAGTGCTTTCCCTTAAGGCTAATGACTACCTAGCCATATTAGGTTCTTGTCTCCATGAAAAGTGTCAGAAATGGGCTTCTTCTCAATAGTGTGGACTTTATATCCAATCAAAAAGTGGCTGGTTATGTTCATAATATTTGTGTTACTATTCCACTATTCCACCAGTGGGTGTATGTTCTCAGGAAGGTAGCTTATAGCTCACAGTGTTTGGTCAGCTATTTTGTTGCTACATTAAGGAAGTAAAAAATACATGGAAGGGTTACAAGTGTGAGGCCATCCTTATCTATATATTAAAGCCATATCAAAACTATAGCAAAACAAAGTAAAAAAAGTCAGACAAAATGTCTAAACGCCTCAGGATTCTGTATATGAAAAATTATACAAGATGCAAACTAACCCATGGTGACAGAAAGCACAATAGTGGTTACTTGCTTGTGGGTAAATTGAAATCGAAGAGTAAAAAGACAATACAGAAAGACAACAATAAAGTTTGGAGAACTATCTAGGCTCGCTATGATGATTTCATAATATTTTCAGGATTATGCACATATATCAAATTCATGAAATTTCACATTTAAATATACATAACTTATTACATGTTAATTACATTTTAACAAAATGTTTTGGAAAACAAAAAGGGAGGATTAAAATATTTTCTGCTTACCTAATTCAAAACTTCTAGTTAAACACTGGGCGCTACAAAACAAAGTAACCAAGTTTATAGGACAGGATAATAAATTTTGTTTCACAAACTGCCTTGAATGAGAGAAATGACAGATTCCTTTCAAAGGTTTTGTCATTTGCTTTCATTCACTTAGGTGGAATCAGGACAGCTTAAAGGCTGTATGCTGAAATGTTAGACTAATGACTAACAAATTCAGTTTGATCCCATCCAAGACCAAGAGGATTTATGTACCCTCAGTGATAAAGTACCATGAAAGACCACATAGAATGAATATCAGTGACTCCGTCCGCTTTAATGTGTTAGATGCTTTGGTTTTATTATGTACATAGAGATTTCTCTCACAATCCTGGTTATTCACTATGGTTATATGCATAACTCTTTCAAAGAAAAATAAAAGAAAGGCTATTGTTATCAAAATGAAGACTATGTTTAAAACAACCTTGAAAATATACCTTTTCACAACAGGGAGTTTATAATTTTACTAACTTTGTTTTGAGACAGGGTTTCACTGTGTACCTGTGGCTGTTCTGGAACTTACTACATAGACTAGGCTGGCCTTGATCTCACAGTAATACACCTGTCTCTGCTTCCCAAGTGTGGAGATTAAAGTTGTGTGCCACTATACCATACTTAGTAATGTTTCCTTTGTATATTATTCATTTCTTCAAGCTTTTGAATTGTATACATGTATGTGTATCTATTAAATGGCAGAGAGTTGAACATAGGATCTATAGGATGACTTAGTTATTGAACTATTTAATATTAACCAAGGGGAAATAAAGCATAGCAGACTGCCATAACACTCAAACATTTTTATAATTAATGCTTGTGTTTACTACTATTTATAGTAGATAAGAACAGAAAAAAATGTTTTTGATAGTGGCTCTCTACATTATATGCTTACCATTGAGATGTGTATTTAGATAGAAAGGTCATTATTAGCTGTAAAAAATGAGAAATTAATTTACCTTGGCTACCAAAAAAACTCATAAGTAAATGAAACACAAAATTTTCCTCTAAACATCTGGTGTAGTGTCTCAGTTAAATACTGATTCCATAGTCCTTGGCCACAACCAATTGGCAGGTCAAGGTACAAAAACACACAGTGTCACCTATTAGGATAAGCAGAAAATAAATCCAAATATGTATTCAGGGTCTTCATGTACCAGGCCTTGAAACGTACATAATTTTATTTAATCCTCACAGTATGCTCTCTGAGAAAAGCTGTTATTATTATTATTCCTGTTTTTCCAAGGAAAGCAACTGAGGCTCACAAAGAAATCAAATGCATTATCTAAGGCTGCGCGGATGCTAAATGGCAAAGCTAACTCACAACAATTTTAACATTGAGCCCTAATCACCTCACAGAGCATAGAAAGTTATAAGTAGCCCATTCAAATTCACAGCCTGGCTCCTATTTGTGCGATGTGCATGTGGCTGAGAAGAGAACTTCCTGCTTCTTGCTTCCCAGGTTTCGTTCAGTTTGCTGCTGTTTCCATCTGGATTTTCACAGCCAGTCACCAAAATACTTTGAAGGATATGGCAGCCAGAAGACATTGGGCATTTGCTCCATTACTGACAGCCTGAAGAGGGACCCTTAAACTCTGCATATATTAGCTCATCATTGTTCTGCAAGTTTAATGTATTTTTATATCTCTGCCTGAAATATGATCCCACTTTGTACTAATTTTTATGGATTCCCTTCACTACCATTGTGTCGCTTTGACTCACTGAAAACAGCAGTGATATTTTAGAGCATATTTTGTGTTTCTAGACAACACAAACAACATCTGTGTCTGCAGGCAGACAAAGCTCCGGAACACAAAGCAGCTGCCTTGAGGAGAGTTTTGGAATTATTTAACAACATTGACAACTATGAGAGGAATATTATTCACTGGGAATTCTGTGGTAGGGGGATAACTTTTGCACATTCTTGCCCAGCCACAGGAGACAACCAGATCAAAATCTGGAAGCATGTCTTGTTTACAGGATAGCATTATAATCACAGGCTAAATAGACTTGACCTAAATTTGTGATCTACTTTATGAGTTCTACACATCTCACAGCATTAAGAAAAGTGATTTGTCAGGAACATAATCTTTACTTCTCTATTTTGTGTTAAGAACCATTTTTATTTATTTGAAATTCATGAAAGACGTGTGAACTTGGATAAAGTTATGTTTCTCTTTAGCTCATATGCTAATGTTGGTGCTAACTCTACAGGCCATTTTAACAAAACGAATCTTCTAAACCTCTCATTGCTAGAAATCAAATACAGACAGGAACAATAACATTATGCTTTGTAATAGAAAACTTATAGAGCCCAAAGTCTTATTAACACAGTCCAAAAACTTAATCCAACAAACAAATTGGCATTTTTAGACACTTAGGAATGGACGAACTGTACATGATTGCATCCTCATTTTCCAGACAGGAAATATGAACAGGTCAAATAGTTTATGAAGATTGTTCAAGACTGGGATTGCTCAAGACTGTATATGAGATAGAATGTGATTCCATGCAAGGCCTGACTGGCTTGCTATATTTATTTAGTTCCCAATAAACACCTTAGGAGAAAAAATTCCTAAATGATTTGATGTTATATTCAGACAATACCTGCTTAGCTAGAGTTTCATTTGCAATAGTTACTTGGCTATGCCACTGGTTCCAAAGCTTGTCCATGATGCTTACTGTTCCTATCTACAAGGAGTACAGAATTAGAAATCTAACAAAGATGACTGAATTGTGAAGGTATTTTATAAGAGCTGGGAAAAATGGTAGGTGCTTTAAATCTCAGATACCTGAGAGACTGAAGCTAGCCAGGGTAACATAGTGAGAATACATTTGAAAACCTCAAAAGCACATCAAAACAACAACAAAAATCTATGGACGTTACTATTAGGATATAGGTCAAAGTTACATTTGTATAGTGTACACAGGATCCTGACTTTAATGCCTAAAATTTCTAAAGAATTTCTTATAAACATACTCAGGAGTCTTGGAATTCTGAGGCCATGAGTTCTAATGTAAAATGTAAGAAAAATCTAGTAAATCAGAAAATGTTTATTCAAATCCTAATATAATGACACTTTTCCCCAAAACTAAGGAAAAATTAGACAAATATTCAGGCCATCACAGAACTCATCTTCATATCGGTCTCTAAATTATTACATGGGTATTATTAATTCAGAAATTGAGGACAAAAGTAAAATATACAAGTATCATTTTTTTTTCTTAGCATACATAAAGTTCAAATGGGTCTTAGGAGAGGTATGGAAGAAAAACTAACTAGAACATCCATTTTTAACTTGACTATTCATATATGTAATAGCCCCAAACAACTGGAGTGGGGGGCTATCCCTAAAGCTGTTACTTGTATGTGGGATATGTTCTAGCTGGGCTGCCTTGTCTGGCCTCAGTGAGAGAGGAAGTGCCTAGCCTCACAGAGATGGAAGTGTCAGGGTAAGAGGATATCCAGAGGGGTCCCATCTGCTCATAGGAGAAGGGGAAGGGGAATGGGGAAAGGATTGTCAGAGGGGGTGACAAGGAGGGGGCAGTGAGCTGGATATAAAGTGAATAAGCAAACAAACAAAAAAAACAAAACCAAGAAATAAATATTAAGAATAAATAAAGCAAATTTTAAAAGTGCCCACTTACACCTACCATATGCTTACAGACATTATCAGCTTGATTTTGTTAGTAAATATTTCATAAATGCAAATAAATAATAAACCTTCATATATGTTCCTTTGTTTTTCTTTCAGTAGTTTATACATCTGTGCATCTGTGTTTATATATGTCTCTCTCTCTCTCTTTTTCTCTCTCTCTCTCTGTGTTTGTGTGTGTGTGTGTGTGTGTGTATGTGTGTGTGTGTGTACACATGTGTAGGTGCCTGAAAAGTCTAGAGGTGTCAGATGTCCCGGGGCCAAAGATAAGAAGGGCGTGGTGAAATTGACTAACATGTGTTTGGAGAATGAAGCTTGGATTATCTCCAATAGTAGCAAGTACTTTTATCCATCTAGCCACTTCTTCACTCACCTTGCTCTGTGTATTTTAATGCAAACAAAATAAATATTCTTTTTCTTTTGGTAAGGTGACAGAAAACCACATAGAGTTCAGAGATGCATTAGTGATGGATGACTAGAACACCATAAAGCAACAGAAAGAGATTTTGTTTTTATTAAAAGCACCCCTACTAGTACAAAGTTTGTGCTTCATAACCAAAGTAGATAATTTCCTGTGAATGCTCCAATCACATAATGACCAATATATGGTACACCAACAGAAATGAATGTTCTTGTAAACATGAACAATAAACATATCTGCATTCACACATATGCATATACACACACAAACATGTGTAAACCAACATACATTGTGAACTTTGACTATAGTTTAATTTGTAACTTGTGAAACACAGGAGACTGACTACAATGTAATGTTGTCTAAAACTAGACACCAAGCTCCATCCAGGGGTACAACAAACACCTTAATGCATGTTCTCAGAAGTCAAGAAGTAAATTTTATTTTAGTAAAAAGTGCAGAAAAGAGGACATATTTTTACTACTTGTCACATCATTCAAAGAATTAGCTGTCATATGAAATTGTGGTACTTTCAGATTATTACAAAATGAACAATATTAATGACAACAGAGCCAACCACCAGTTAATCTAGTATTTTATATACATGATATACTTTGCACTCCTTGCATATTGTTTATTATAATGGATTTCTGAAATGACTTTTCAAGATTGGGCTGATATTTGGGCAGGTGAAGAACTGATTCTGGACAGATTAGAAGCATGGCTGTGTTCTCATACAAATTTAGCAGAAGGGATGCTATGATTTCACTTTATAACAGGAAAAAATATCTCAGCACGGATGACACTAATCTATATGCCACAGTGGACAGCACAAAAGCTCATAGGGCCTCAGTCATAAAGAAAAAACTATAAGCAACTAAGGAATGTTGAGAGGGGGATACATAGTCTTCCTCAGAGAAAAACACATTAATTGGTTATCCAATACCAAATGGTCAGCCTTGGAAGCAAATACGTACATATGTAACCACAAAGAATGAGAGGCCATGCTTTCAAAAGAGAGCAAGAGAGTATAAATGGGAGGGTTTTAATAGAGAAAAGAAAGGGGAAATTACATCACAGAAAATAGAAAAAAATACATTTAAAATGTCTTTCCACATACATAGGTTTGTGGTAGTCGTCAAGGTTACCCTGATCTAATAGGAATCCCTACATTCAGGAAACAATATTTATAGTTATGGAAATGTGACACATTTAATACTAAGGGTAGAATACATGATCAAGACAATAAGCATCTGGGAAAGGATGACCAGGATAGTGGTATCTTGTGGAGGTAATATATTAAGCAACTAGTGGGTGGATGGAAATGTTTGAACAGGTATAGAGAATATTCTAAGTCCTGTTAGTATGCTTTGAGCTTTTATGTGTTCATTATTGTTTGACTTAGCTTTTTAAAAGATGCCACTTTTTAACTATAAAGCTAATATAATCATTTATTTCAAATCTGATTCTCCTCTTAGTATTGATGTTCAGTGAATAGTTACTATACATGCATTGGATGAGGTTAGCAATTTAGGCATTATCAGTTTCACATTCAACACAACACTGAATCCTGAATCATATTTTTCCAGGTGTCTATACATGTGTGTGAGGCACACATTTATGTATACATAAATGAGCGTGTGTGTGTGTGTGTGTGTATGTGTGTGTGTGTGTGTGTGTGTGTGTGTGTGTGTATGTGTTTGCATATGTCTTCTGGAGGACAGGGGTTGGTGCTGGTTATCTTCATGGACTGCTTACCATTTTTCAAGGAATGGGTTTCTTGCTGAACATTGAGCTCAATGACTAGGCTAGTCTAGCTAGTCAGCTTTCCCTAAGGATCAATTACTAAGCTTCCTGAGGATTAGGATAGCAAGGTAACTGTCATGCCTGCCTGATATTTATGCGGGTGCTAGGAATCAGAACTCTAGTCTTCATGATTATGCAGTAAAAGCTTTATCCATTGAGGTATCTCTCCAGCCTTACCTTGATTTGTCTCCTAGTTTGCCTTAAAACTACCCAATTCTGGATGTTTCTTCCAGATTTTTAATTGTGACACCCTTCTTTTCATTTTACTCTCTTTGGGTATGGTGTTTCCTCTTCTCTGTTCTGTCCTTTCCGTCAATTTCTTTGGATAATCTTATCTTTCAGATTTTAATTCACTTTCTTTGTTGTCTAGATCAGATTAAGCTATTTTTTGTCCAAATCACTAAACACAATTATAACATGAGAATCACTGCAATGTCATTGTATATACAGTCCACAAAACAATGTTTGATACATTGAAAAATAAATCAATATTTGGTGGATAAAGAAGTGCTTTGAAAAAGCATTTCAAGCAAAGATGAAATCATAGTACACACACAGGAATGAAGATGCCATATCTGGAGGACTGATTGCAGTGTGAATATAGCTATAGTACAAGGATTTTTGCTCAGTAAATATGTTAGGCTGGCTGGTCTAGAAGGTTCACACAAAGGACAAAAATGCAGATAGTATTGAAAAGGAAGATTGTGCCAGACTTAAAATATTAAGATGAATATTTTAGAATTTAGTGAACTTCAACAGAGTACTACTAAAACTTTAAGTTAATTAAGAACTGCTATGAACACCTGCAGATTTTCCAGCTGCCCTGTATTCTCCAGTTCAAGCTGGTGCTTCCAAATATTTGTTTCTATTTTAATTATTTTTAAATAATCCCATATGGGATAACATGCCCCCAATGATTTTCCCCAAATTGTTATTTTGTATTTTACAAAGAAGCTCCTAATTTGATGCTAAAATCATAGCCACGGTGCTTGTTCAAGTGATGGTTACCTAATTTTGTATGGGTCAATTTTACTAGCATATATGCTATAGCTCATATGATAACCTGGAAAACTCATGCTAATATTTAATTGTCTTTGTAACAATATTTGGAGGTGGGTTCTTCAAGAGATTATTTGACCCTCATGAACTGGTTAGTATCATTATCTTGTGAGTTATCTTGAGTCTCATAGCAGGAGGATATGGAACTTAATCCTTCTGGGAAGGTGAGGTGGGGAGAAATTCTGTGAGGGATGTACCACGGAGAGATAGCATTTGGGATTTAAATTAATCAGTAAATAAAAAAGAAAGAAAGCCAAACAACAACAATGACAACAAAGACATTTATAAAACGTCAACTTGGATCCCTTTTCTATTCTACCTCTCTCTTTTTGGTTCTATTTCTCTCTCTGCCAACTTGTACATTTTTATTTACCATGATAAACCTTTGACAACATGATAGGCTCCTTCTCAGCCTATATAAGAACTCAAGTAACTTTCTTTGTTTATTAAAACTTATTCATTGATTCATCTAGTTTTCTGAACATTATTAACTGAAATAAAATCACTTTGGCAAGATTTGCTCATGATCTTCTATGGTAGTCAGGTAATATGGAGGCGAAGATCTTTGTATTTTGACATCAGCTCTGTCTTTAGGAAAGAAAGAAAAGGGATTAGGGGGTACATAAGATTTGGACTCAGGTCTAGGCCTTATCATTGATTCTGATTTCATATACCAGTTTAATCAGAGACCTTGCATGCATTCCTTACTCATTATTCACAGACTAGCCAAGATAAGTTTAATATCTAAGCTTGGACTTCCAATGTAGTATAAGAATTGATAGTTATATGTACATGTAGGAATTAAGAAGGCGCTGGTGATGAAATGATGATGCTGAAAAGTTGAAAGAGAGGGTGCTCTATTTTCTAAGACAACAGAGGAAAACATTATGTTAGGGGTTGGGGCTTTAAAATAAAACTCTAAGAAAAATATACTAGTTATTACCTACATAGTTCCCTAGGAAATAAAGCTGTAAACGAATTTATTAAAATCACAGTTTAAAAACAGAAGGGAGTTAGTTTACATTTATTTTGTGTTAGATCTTTTACATCTATTTCCCATTATAAAATATAGTTATCATAATGGATTCATGGAGGTGAGAACTATTCAATTTATAAATAACTGAACATGTTCAAGCAAACTGACAATTAATATAAAATTGACAAAAGAAAGCACAACTGGGATTTGATTGGATTTGTCTTTATTGAGAAGGGACTGACTAAAACTTTACTGGGACTTCTATTATAGCCATATCTATGTTAATCAATATCTAAGTAAGATCCAGTAGTTTAGTGTTCAAGTGATTCTATGCCTAGAAAACTTGGCTACCCAAAAATACATAAACATATATTATATATGCAGTATATAATATGTGTATATTATGTTATATAATAAATGCATAAATATACAACACTAATGTATAGTATATTATATATTATAATAAATACATTTTGTATTTATTGTACATCCTGCTATGGATATTGTTTCATGTTAATATACATAAATCTACGTTGTTCTTTTCAATATTTGTAAGGAATTAAATTGTCTAAGGCATTGAACAATGTCATATTTTGCCTGTTTCAACATTTTTACTACTTCAAGGAATATGGTGTTTAATGATATACACATGCATCTTTCTGTACTCTTGTTATCATTTCTGTAATATAGATTCCTCAAGGTCTGTTCACTGGGTCAAAGTGTATATGCTTTTAAAGGAAAGAGAGTTAATTCAAACTAACATATCCATTCATATCATCTCAAGTCTTTTAAAATTGTAGATAGATGTAGATCAATCACATTTTTTACTTTGTATTTCATTTATATGCATTTATAGTTTTATTGTAATTCTTTTATATATGCTCATTTTATTACTAATATGTATTTAATTGTTATATGAAATGTGTTGCATGCATGCATAGTATTTTTATGAACCAAATATTGCCTGCCACCTGGTTTCATTTCTCTTACTATTGTTTATGGGTGTTTAATTTTAATGTGGTCAAGTGTTTCATGTATTTTCTCTTTTATGTGTTGTGGGTTTCATGCTTCACATTAAGTTTCAAAAATATTACTTTTAAGAAGTATTGCACCTTTAATGTTTCTTAATTCTATTCTCCTTTATTAATGATCAAATAAAACTATGAACTAAGACTATGTGTGACCTTATCAAGAGAGATCAACTCATTTTCAAACATTAATATCTGCAGCTATTTATTACTCACTTTATCTTAGATAAGTTATTGTAGAAATTATCAAAAAGTATTCATTATACCAATTCAAGAATTACAGATATTTATAAGGGCAAATTTCATGAATGACTCCCTCTTTGCTACCTCTAGTCTTGTCATTAAGATATTAACATGCATTTTAGAGTATTTTTACCACATCCAAGTAGATCCATAAAAGTTATAAAAACATATAAACACAAAGAAAGGAATTCTACTCTTACTTTTTAAATTGTAAACTTAATATTTTCTGCTTATATTAAATATCCTTACAAAAAGGATGCAACTACATGGTGGCACTAATACAGGATGGTATGACTCTGTATCCTTATTACATTATGTGGGGTCATTGTACATTGTACATCATTTTTAAAGTAATGCCCTATTTCTAGACCTTCAGGTGGTTTCTTTTTCCATCATTATCTACAATGTTATGTTCATAGTATTTCTCACTTTTCTTTCTCATCCTTGAGACCTTCTGAATACTATTATTTACACACCTTCTTCTGACCTCCAGTTTAATACATTTACAGATAGACCTGTGTTATCCAATATGGTAGCTGTTAAAGCATATATGGATATATGAAAGGTATTCAGTCTGAACTGAGATGTGATGCAAGTACAGATATGTAATAAATTTCTAATTTTTCACAGAGAATGATAATGTATAATATCTAATTTATGTTATATTTATTTCACATTGGAATGATATTTTATGTAGTTAAATAAATAAGGTTTCTAATTAACTTCATTCATTGATTATTACTTTTTATAGTGTGGTAACTCAAAAAATCTAAAATTAGGCATACATCCGCACTTCTTTCTCATCTGTAGACTACATGTTCTAAGAGATACAATTAATATCTCAATCCACAGATAATTACAATCATATATATATATATATATATATATATATATATATATACGCCAGTTTTTCTATACATATATACTTACGAGAAAGTTAAATATGCATATTAAGAACAGTGGAAAATTTATTAATAATTAAATAGAAACAATGTAATGATATCCCATAATAAGAAAGAAACCTTTATTTTACTTAGCAAAAGATTCTCTCAGCTTCTCTTTGGCATATTTAAATTGAAAGCATCCCTCACTGTTCTTGTCTTGTACTTTGGAGTCATTATTAAGTAAACTATGGGGTATATGAATACAGATATTGCTATACCATGACAGCTGATCATATAAGAGTAAGGTTGGTGCTACATGACCAATAGGCTGCTAGTATACACATCATAAACACGAGTGAAAAGATGAAGAGGAATGGAATAAGATTTCATCACATTCCCCAGATATTTGAACTTATTCTTCTTTACTTCAGGTACAATAATTGTGGACCATGGTTGACTATAGGTTAAAAGAATCTATTCTACTCTAGAATATTATGAAATGTCTGTCCCGTTTAAAAATTTTAGCTTCACATTTTATCCAATACCAAGTGGATTTCCATTGAAATTTAATTGCACTTTGAGAAAGCCACATTTATTACTTTTTTTCCTTTTTCATCTTAGATTCTGTATTTCTGATCATTTATGAGTTTTTAAATCAAATTTTGTTTTCATTAGTACATGAGAGCATTGTGCTTTTTTAATTTTTCCATACCTTCAAACATCTTTCTCTGATCATGTCAATGGTATGCTCACTATGGAATAGGATGCTTGGAGTTTAATTTTCCCCCTGGATTGTTGGAGAAGCACTTCCATAGTTTTCTTTTATACATTCTAGGATATAGATAATAAAACTACTAATGTTGATTATTTTTCTATGTAGAAAGTATGCAAGATTTCCCCTTTTATCCTTGAATGTCAATAGGATTTCATTGTAAGTTTCAGTGCAAAAAAATCATTCCTCTCATATATGATAGATGTGAGTTTGGTCTATGCTAATTCCACAAATACAATGTTGTTTATCTGTCTAAATGTATACGTTTGTAGCTGTGTGGTTCATGCTTGCCTTGACCTCTTTGAGGTTTGCCTGCCTCTGCCTTCTGAGTACTAAGATCAATGATGTATACCATTATGCTTGGCCACTTTTCTCTCCTTCTATTTGTTGACTTCTAGCTTCATAGAATTGTGTCAGAAAATATTGTATTAGTCTTGTACATGAGTGTTTATTTAAGCTTTTGTTGTGGAAAAGCATATAGTCATTTTTTAAAAATTACTCTGAGTCAAAAACCAGAAATATTAATTCCCTGCAAACCCACAGGCTACTCCAGCCAGGGAAGATCAATGTCTTTCTCAACCATCATCAGGGAAGCTACCTCCCAAAGAAGAGCAGTATAAATACAGAGACCCATAGCCAAATACTGTGTAAATAGTGAGATATAGTGGAACACTCAACCCTAAATGAAACGTTTTCCTCAAATCCTTTCTCAGAGGTCAGGGGACCCTGAGGAAGAGGAGGCAGAAAGAGTGTAAGAACTGAGGGGATTGAGAACACCAGGAATACAAGGCTCTCTAAATCAAGATGAACAAAATTCTATAAACACACAAAATCTAATGCAGCATGGACAGGTCATGCATGGATATATACCAGACTGAGTCCTAGGACTAAAAGGAGAAGTAGAACATGTCTTTATTCTGACCCCAGAACCAATCTCCAACTGATAAGTGCTTATAAATAAATATTTAGTTTTCTCCACAATTTTTAATGAAAAGAGGGGAAAATATAATCAGGATATAACATGAGAAATTAACTTTTTAATGAAAGAAAAATAAATTTATGTATAATTACATAATTTTTATAATTTTATTTATTTTAATTATATAATTTTATTCATTCATGATTTATAAAACAGAAATCTGTATTGTTTTGCACTAATGGAATTTTTGTGTGATTTTTAAAAAAGACTGAAGATTTGAAAGCTAGTAAGGAGAAGGTATATTGAGAGGGTTTTGTGAGAGGAAGGACAAGAGGGAAATGATGTAATTATATCATAATCTCAAAAAAGAATCAATTCATTAAAAATTCACACACAAAGTCTCACCAACATGACTGCCCAAATGTGAGTTGAACAAGGAGGACACCAAAAGTCACAGCAAACCTTACAGAGACAGCCACAAGGTCTCAACCCTATACAAAGAACTAGAGCTATGAGAGGTAGTCCTTTCCATGGAAAACTGCACCCCTTCCCTGTCCAGTGGCAAACCGTCAGTCCTGATTACATACATACAAGAAACATTCTATGGACTCAATAGATTGTATTTGAGGATACCTATGTATCTACAAATACATATATATATGCAATAAAAATCAATGTAAAACTAGTTCGTGGATTTGAAGGAGAGTGTGTCAGGCATATCAGAGCTTGGAGGGAAGAAAGAAAGGGATAAATGTAATTAAAATACAATCTCAAAATTAAAGATATTAGCTCAAGTTTCATATTACAATATGAACATATTTGTATTGTTATGTTTTGGTTTGTGCATGTCTCATATTTTAAAATAATTGTACTCTCCAAATATCAATGCGGTTTTATCATGTATCTTATACATCACTTCAAATAATACATATGCTTAATTGGGAAATTGCTTTAGGGATTATTTTGTTGTTTTTTTTTTTAATTTATTTTTCCTACTTTCTTTACATTTCAAATGTTTCCCCCTTTCCAGCTCTCCCCTTTGTTGCTTTTAACCCTGACTGCTACTTTATCTGAAGTTGATTTCCTTATCTAAGCCTCTATCTAATGAAAAGTTCCTGGCATACTTCCTCTCCTTTTTTTTGTTTCGAAACATTTACGTCATTATTTTTGATCTTTGTATCTGATATGTGTATTCTACTAAATTTTGTAAATTTAGGTGCTTTTATCTGGGAATAAAAATGCCAATCAACTTTTCTTTGTTGTGATACACATATTCTCTTCATTACAGTGTAAAGTTTTATATTTATGGTAAGCATAATATAGTCTGCAAAATATCCGTGCCCTGATTCCCACATGTGTACCTGTTAATATACATGATAAAGGCAAATCAAGGTTTCAGATGGTATTATGGTTAATAACCAGCTGGCCTTGAGACTATGCTTGGTCATTTGGATATCGCTACTATTAACCAGAAGAGTCCTTTTAAGTAGATAAGTGAGACAGAATAAAACATTTAGAAGGGATTTGAATTTGGAAGAAGATTTAAACAAATACTCAATGATTAGGCTTGCAGATTAAGAAGTCATGATCTGAGGACCGACAACTCTAGAAGCTGGTAGAGAGGAAGGCGATCTTTCTGAAACTTTGATTAAGGTCTTGTAAGATTTATGTATTTATTTCAGGGCAAAATTAATTCTCAATCCAAGGGAAGAAATTAATATTCTCCTGTCATTTATCCTCATTTCCATTTCCTTAGGTTTTGAATTTGCCTTTTCTCCATCGATTTTGCCTCTGCCATTTGAAAATTCAGTGGAATATGTAGTTGATAATGGTTCCTAAGCTCTTGTAACAGACCATTCCGTTATAATGCTCATTTCCTACTTTGAAGGTACCTGTTTGTTTTGTGTTCTGCCTCCAGGATTCATGAGATTTTGATATGGAAATCAATGCACAAATTCACAGTATAATTAAATCAATAACATTTATGTGTTGGACAATGGTTTCAACATTTTTTAGTGGTCCTGCTTTCCAGTAGGACACAATATCACTTATGGGACTCATAGGCCTTACGGCAGACTACATAGGGAAGCATTGTTGGCTGATGCCATTCTTCACTTCACACTATGTAAGTAGGATCTTACTGTGCCTGTGTGAAATCAGAAAAGGAAAAGGAAAAGACGAGCCACCAAACAAACTAGATACCCTAGCTATAGAGACTATACTGCCTCAGGGAAGCTCTAGGGCAGCCACATGAACAGATAATTGGACCTGTGAGCTGACAAAACAACTTGTACCTGTGCTGTTCAACAACTCTAATTCCCTGTGAGTCTAGGAGAAATTCCAGTGTTTATTGTTTTAAAAAACTCTATAAAATATATAAATATGGAAAGAGAAAGAATTTAACACAGTGCTGGCTAAAACATCTTATATCACAAAATACTAATAAAAACTTTTATATTATGAAAATACATTTTAATAATGTGCTTTAGAATAATTATTCTTTGAATGATTTTCAAGAGAGAAATTTTTTCTATACCTTCTCACTATTGTGACTGTTTTTTCTTTCCTAAGCTATATTAAATTAATAAATTAGTTAGATTTTAGAGGCTATAGTGAATTACAGACTTAACAAAAGTATAAACTTTTAAAGTAGATTGCATGTCTCCATATTGGAAAACTTTAATTGCTATTATGAATTACTTGTTTCTCACTCAGTGTAAAGCTTTGTGAAATTTGTCCAGGTTGTCAAATCTGTCAGGAATTTGTTCCCCCTTACTGTTGAATAGAATCCTACTATATGAATATTTCAGTTTGTGTATTCACATTACCAGTGATGGGTACTATTCTATTTTTAGTTTTTAGGTATTATACATGAGGCTGCTTATCAATATGCTTTATATGCATACTTGAATGTTATAGCATGGTTATCAAGTTTTAGTTTTTCCTTTATAAAGACATGAAGTGTGTGTGTGTGTTTATCTGTGTTGTCATGTGTACTGTTTTAAAATGGAAAAAGAGTTAGTGTGAAGTTTTCATCACTTTTTATGTGATGACAACACCCTGCCAAGAGGAAGAAATTAAGATATATATTCATTTAAATGTTGCTAAATAGTCAAATTAGTAGTTAATAAAGTCATATCTCATTCTTAATCTTCAGTACTATACTATAACTTTAGAATTCTCAAAGAATTTCCATACTATGTGATCTAAAGCTTCACAAATTTTGTACCTAGAGGAGAGACATACATAAAGAAGTGAGTTAAATCCATCACACATGGCAAGCAGCATCGGTGGGACTGGGTTCTAGAGACCACAGAAATGAGTAAGATCATCATAGTTAGGTCTATAGCTGGGTGGATGATGGCCAGTTTCAGTTGGCTACTGACCTGTGTGAACATAGGCTCTGGCCTTCCAATACAAGACAAGAATAAAATCAACATTGAATATGAAACTCTTTCTTTTAAATGTACACAGATTTGGATTCGGAGTTTTAAAATTAAATTTACTAACATAGTACTAGGTAATCTTGGGCAAGTTGTCTACACTCTCAGAGGCTATTTTATTTCTGAAAGCTGAGCACAATAATAAACATGTGAAGATTAATTAAAAGTTATTTATCAGATGTGTTTGTGGTACAGTCTGAAAATAGGAATATGTTAAAATTTGTCCCACTTAATTTACTTAGCTAAATTACTCTTTTTCAATATTTCTCCTGGACCCATTTTTTTTCCTCCTCCCATCCTCCACTATCTTTTTTTTTTCTTCTTCTTTCTTTTCTTTTTTTTTTTTGTGGTTTTGAGATGTTTTATTCTATATTTTATTTATTTATTTACATTTCAAATGTTATCCCCTTTCCAGTTTCCTGTCTGGAAACCCCCTATCACATCCTTACTCCCCCTGCTTCTATGAGGGTGCTCACCCTCCTAGCCACTCCTACTTCACCACCCTGGCATTCCCCTACACTGGGACATCTATCGAGCCTTCACAGGACCTCCCATTGATGACTGACAAGGCCATCCTCTGCTACATATGTGGCTGGAGCCATGGGTCCCTCCATGTATACTCTTTCGTTGGTGGTCCAGTCTGTGGGAACTCTGGAGGGGTCTGATTGGTTGATATTGTTGTTCTTATGGGTTTCAGACCCCTTCAGCTGCCTGGACCCATTTTATAAGCCAGTTACTACTGGAATTTAAATTTCGTGGTGATGTAAAATGTGTCTCATTTTATTGGTATATTCCCAGTTCTAGACCTTGTACCTGAACAAATACTCATTCTAACAAATATGTGCTATATAGATTAATGAATTTACCAAATGATAATACCTCTATAATAAAATAAAATACTTTATTTTAACAAAAGAGCAAATAAAACTATCTATCTATCCATCTATCTATCCATCCATCTATCTTCTCTATTTACATCTATCTCTAAATTGTCTCACATTTATAGGACAAAGTAATTTTGTACCTAAAACACCAAATACCTTCTATATGGTATTTTATCACATTATTGAAGTATACTGTTTTCACATTAATATAAACACATATTATGTTTATAAGACTATAATCTTTGTACGATTAGCCTAGTAGCCTCCTCAGAAGAAATATATCTGCTATTCATGCTTCTGCAGAATGGAATTGGGTTGTCAAAGGCACTTGTAATATTCTTTTGTTTATTCTAGGTTTTATATATTGACAAAAATACCTATTACTTTTCAAGATGATAACTTATATTTATAATAATTTACTTGAAACATTGTGAAATACACATGCATATTTATAGATTTTAAATGAGCCTCATCTCTGGATTATGAAGTTAGATGTGGCTGGCTTTCTCTAACTTATAGAGAAATGGAGATACTAAGTAACAATCAAATCATATGCAGGAGTAGTCATGAATAACCAGCAAAACACTGCAGTTCTAGGTTATTCTTTTATAATTACATACCCATCTAATAATTTGTTGAATATCGCTCTGTTTACTTCTCACATAAATACTCACAGGTCTTAAATCATATTTATGTTCCTGGTTATTGCTTATCCTCTTATTTACTATTAGTTGTGCAACTATTACTTCTCAAAACTTAGTAGGTAGTCAAAAATAAACCAAAACTTTTCAGTCATCAGTGTTAACAATCACATATGCAAAAGACATATATCTTTACATAAATTCTTATGCCTTAATTATGGGGTACAAGAAAAGACACTGGTGATAATCCCATGAAATAATAATTCTCAATTCTGCATATTGGACAATTTCCTAAAAATGGTAAGGCTTGGATCATTTTTAAGTAGTCAATGGACAGTGTTTTTTGTTTGTTTGTTTGGCTTTGCTGGAAATAGTGCTCTTACATTGTGCTTCTGGAAAATTCCCATAGTGGTATACATTCATCGAACCAGAGAAGTTATGATAGAGAAACATGATTAAGAAAGACAAAAGACAAATAAATGAAAGTATCCTACGCTGTTCTTTTCCTTTACAGAGTCATCAATTGAGCAAGAAGTTTTCATGAGGGAAATACTTTCTTGTGTTTCACTTTCTAATTTATTAACACAATTTCCTTTGATATCATGATCAAATGTATACTTACACATTTGATAGAGAAATAATCACTTGGGTGAAGCAAACGTGGAACTACTGAAATGTTATACGTGAATAAAAGGAAACTTGTGTCCTGAGTTCTTTGCACTACCTTCCGTCTTTGTCTAGCTTGTCTTTACTCTGGAAGAAGTACACAGTTTTGTTATAGTATCAGATACCTAACAGGTTTTGGGTCATCTGTGCAAATTACTACTTTGTCATCTTATTTATGCACTTCATTCCATCTGAAAGAAAAAAAATCATAAGATGTTATCAATCCTGGAAGGAAAAAATAGAAAAAAATGTAATAAAAAGGAATCCCAATTTCTTAAGGAACATTTGTACAGGTTAAATCAAATTGGAAAGACAGACATGTTTTCCAATAAAGCAAGTATATGTTTCTTCCAGCCTTATACTTCACTCTAACAGTAATATAGATCTAGGAGTTCAGGGGCATTGACCATTATGTATTGAGAAAGTAAGAATAAACTCAGTTATGCACTTATCACTCTCTCTGTGTATCTTCCTCCCTCTTCTCCCTCTATCTGGAATGTCTTATCATTTTCCTCTTCTTACAATATCTATGGATTATGCCATACTTTTATATTATGTGTAACAATGGCAACCAATTTTTTTTAACATATTTAATTCAAAGTATTTGGCCTGCTTTTGAAGTCTTCACTATAGTCTGCCACTCTAAAACTTATTTTCCCATTTAAAATACCAGGTGCTTTCTTTTATTTTTTTTGTCAATAGTGTTTGATTCTACTCTAGGTCTCCATGCTATCTGGTCTCTAGTTCCTGGCCATCCAGGCAGTGTTGGGCATGGGCTCCATCTCATGAAAGAGAACTCAAGTTAGACCAGAAATTGGTTGGCCATTCCCACAAGTTCTGTGCCACCAAAACATCCTGCAGGCAGGACCTATTGTAGGTCTCAGGTTTATGGCTAGGTTGGTTTCCAAATTTCTATTTCAGTAGCCTGCAGAGTACCTTCCAGTACCAAAGAGATTAGTATGTAGGATTCCTAATAGTATGCTTCTGTAGTTGTAGACCAGACACTTGTCCAGACTTACAGCCATCATCAGAGAGGCTTCTCTGGCAGCAGATGGGAGCACAAGCAGAGACCCACAGTCAGACATTAAAATGGAGAGAGAGCCTAAATTGGAGGTTCCCATTGGGTCATTCCCCTAGGAGATCAGGAGACATTATGGAAGAGAGGGAGGAAGAATTGTAGGAATTAGAATGGATGGAATGCACCAGAAGAACATGGAACACTGAATCAACAGAGACTGGAGCGGCAACCAAGTAGCCTGCATGGGTCTGCACCAGGCTCTCTGCATATATGCTATGGCTTATTATTGGTTAGCTTGAGGTTCTTGTGGTAGTCCTAACAGTAGGAGCAGGTATGTCTCTGATTCTTTTGCCTGCTCTTGAGACTCTTGCTTTTGTTGGGTTGTCTTGTCCAGCCTCGGTATGAGGAATTTTGTCTTGTCTTAAGTTGTATCTTGTTTTGTTCTATTTGATTGTGGTCTTTGGAGGTTTGCTCTTTTCTAAAGTGAAATGGAGGGGGGAATGAATCTGACTGCGAAGGGAAGTTGGAAGGGACTGGAAAATGTGAAGGGGGAAATGCAGTCAGGATGCACTATATGAGAGAAGAATCTATTTTCAATAGAAATTTTAAAAATGAGCAGCAGTTTATGAGTTCCTATATAACACACCCATTTTTGTGACTGTCAAAAATAAATAAACATGTAAAGAAATAAATGTTAGGTTTTTGTTGTTTGTTGTTATTGTTGTATCTTCCTCAGAATTGTTCAGAATTGGAGCATATTTCTTTTTTCATTCTGTCTTTTTGAAATCTGTGCTCTTTTTTGAGTTATAGGGCAAGTTATAATTCCTGTATGAAGGCATTCTCAGTGGATTGCTTTATTTGATCTCTTCTTTATTCTAGCATTCTAAAATACTCACTTTACTGTGAAAAAGAAATTTGATCCTAAAAATGGCCTTGAACAGAAAACAAAACCAGTGGTTTGTTCTGGAGGGATCTGGAGATCCCTTGTCTCATAATATCTTGTGTCTTGTCATACATTTTTATTACACTTTAAATTTTTATTTTATTTAATTTATACTTTCTCTTTTTACCCTATAGTTATTTTGGGTTTATATTATAGTTTCCAGTTTAGTGTTTTTAAAGGTTCCTGAGTGTATAAAAGAGTAAGCATGTCTTGTGCCTTTTCTTGAGATCTTTTCTTGTTTGTTTAGTCTGTACAACTTTGATATGTTAGTGTTTTTTCCTATTATATTAATTATATTCTATTGTATTATATGTTAAAAAGAATTATCCATTGAAGCCTGTTGGTTTTCTAGTGAAAAACAGAAAGTGGATGGATCAGAATGTGATGGGAATTGGCAAGCAATTGGGAGAAGTAGAGGAAAGGGAAACCATAATCAGGAAATATGTGAGGAAGAAAAGCTATTTTCAATAAAATGAAAAAATGGTCTTTTCACTATTGTATTCCTGTAAATATTATAGTCCCACAACATATCCCAATGGAGGATGTATGGCGTTTACATTCTCTCAATGTCTAACTATATGCTAGCCACATGATAAAGGTATACTAAAATATGCTGATTGTTAAGTGATTGTTGGTGTTCCCTAGTAGACTGGGTTTGCATACACTGGCAGTTGTGTCAATAGATGCTTTGAAAATACCAGAGAGTATGTCTGCATGAAAATAAGCCTCTGGCATGATTATGATAACTACCAAGAGAGAATTCACCTGCAGGAAAGCTACCTAAGGCGAATTACCTGAGCTCTAGGAGGATCTCTGGTCACATTTTCCAACATCACAATTCAGCTAAGCCATGCTAATGTGATTCTTTGAGTCTCTCAGAGATTTAGTTTTTATCTTTTCCTACCTACTTAGTTTTCCAACATGTTTTTGGCAGGTTAACTTCCAAAACCATATATCAGAATCATCACAGACTATGAATATGTGGAAATTCATAATACTCTGTGTCTTAGATCAATTGAAGAATACAAGTCTAGTACACACATTGTTTTTGAGGCAAGGAAATCTGAAGGCGTTGCACTAGCTTTTGGGGAGTGTGTCTGTGTAGCTTCATCACATGGTGGAATGTTGAAGACCATGTGGTAACATGAAACAAAGAGGGACAAATTCACTTTTCCCTGGTAACTTCATTCGTCCACCCATGAAGGCTAAGTGCTCATGTCAGTATAACCTTTTAATGATTCCACCTTTATAATTGCAATGTTAATTAAACTTTAACATGAAAGGGTTTGTTTTGGGAGCTAGAGCTTGAAATTAAGGCCTGGTGCATAGTAGCCAAGTTTTCCCACACAAAGCTATATTGCCAGTAATTAGGTTTTGAGATGGGGGTCTTATTTGGTATCTCAGGATGGCTTTGAATTCACTACATAGATTAGGAAGATCTCAATTTTCCTTCTTTCTACTCTAACATCCCAAGCACCTTATTGTAGGGATAAGCCTTTATATATACCATCTCAATGTAGGTTTTAGTCTACAGAATTCTGGGAACACAATCGGCATTTTAGAGAAATAATTCTTGCTTGTGAAAACTCTTATTTTCAATGTAAATAGTTTCTTGTATTATGAGTAAGTAAACTCAGCCCAGAGTTTAAGTTAAAATATTTTTGTAAGGTAAATGATTCAGGTTTTTGGTCTCAATCTCTGTTCTTTTTAAAATCAGATTTTCTTCTTGTGTTCCTTTATTCACTTTGATTACTCTGAAGCTAATTCACAAGCTCGAATTCCTAGATCCTGCTTTCTTCCCTCCCCCCTCTTTCTCTCTCTCAGAGTATGTTAGGTAGCTAACAATATTATTTATCATTATTTGTGGCCTTCCCCATTGTTTATCAGGTTCATGGTTCTACAATGCCTATTCATTTATGCCTATTCATTTGAGGACTTCAGTATAGCCTACACTCAATAATTTTAAATATGTGCACTTTGTATCGATTACCGCATCCAGAGTGCTTGATTCCCTAAATGTTAGAAAGGCACACTTGCTTGTTTTGTACTTGATTGCAGGACCATGGTCAAAGAGCTGTACAATGTTGGATTTCAGTAAATGTTATTCTAATAGTCAAACACATGCCTGAAAGAATCTTTCTCAATGTCTCTCAAATGCTTACAATATACCCAAGTGATTCCCGAAGAGAAACTAGAAAGAGTGAGCAGCAGAGCTTATTAAAACTGATCTAGACCTGCAATACAATTTCATCTAGACTGGATTTTTCCTTAGGTTTAGGGCATGAGCTAATTCTCT
Source organism: Rhynchomys soricoides (assembly GCA_019843965.1). Taxonomy (NCBI): domain Eukaryota; kingdom Metazoa; phylum Chordata; class Mammalia; order Rodentia; family Muridae; genus Rhynchomys; species Rhynchomys soricoides. Next base: position 2,360,997 of record JADRCH010007458.1, on the reverse strand, counting down.
CAGCTGCTTTAATCACAAAGATATTAAACAACATGGGGCATCAAACAGTCTTTTAGAGTTATGAGAAATGCATGCTATGAATAGAAACAAAGGCAGATCAAAGCCAAGTCTGTAGTGACTGGCAGTCCCAGCAGTGGTGTCTTGATTAAGGGTGGACCTCAACTTTACTAGAAAAATATGAAAATGGTGAAACCCATAGCTGCCCCAGAAGAAAGCTCCATCCAAATCAAGGGCTGCCGACTTTCTCAGGAGAATTCAATAGGAAACCATTGTTCATCTTAATCGTAAATAAAACCTTTCTGAAGATACAGTTTTCCCCTAAAATACATCGTCCCAAAACATGAAACCAAAGAAGGAAATGAACAACAACAAGGAGGCGGAGACATCAACAATAACATCTACAATATTTCTTTCAACACAACCAGGGAGGGTTGACAACCAAACCTTTTTTTTTTCCAGAAGTAATGGTGGCCAGGAAAGAAGATGATGGGTAGAAAGAATCTGCCACCTGGAAAATGGAGTTACCTGGGGAGTGACAGCTGCCATAGGAAAAGTAGAACAAACACACCTGCTGTCAGGCACACCTGTTCTTTGCAGGGAGAGGAACCGTGAGGCTGAAACAGCAGAAAATGCCCAAGAGGAGGATAGAATGCCTCTTATAATCCTTAGATACTGTCCCTGACTCATCTTCAGTTATTTTCTGTATATGGAAGACTACACAGTAGCCATGTAAGTTTCAGCTTGAGATAGTCAAATTTCATAGTCTCTCAAATCAGTTTTCTGGCAGAGAATGCAGAATTCCTTAAACACTTGAAAAGAAGGGAAGCAAACATTTTCTAAGGTCTACCACCTCAAATTAACTTGAGAAATTATCATGAGTAATGTTAAAATATTAAAGGTTTTGGATCTCAAAAAGCATGACATTTTCTGGGACTGGCAGGGTAGATAAATGTTTGGAGAACTCACGCATGATTATCAGAAGGACCTTCTCACAGGAATTATTTGGCTTTTAAGTATAGATGGTTATATATGAATGTGCCTTTATTTCCTGTTCTACAACTTTGCTGATCATTAGTGCTTTGCTTTCAAAAGTTGAAATCTGGGCTTCCACAGTAGTCCAGAGAATAGTGCAGTCCTGAGAAAATAAATCAGACCAAAAGGGCAAGATAGCTCTATAACAGATTAGGTATACTAGCTTTGTGAAAGCTCACAATGCCCTACAGGAAAGCCTGCCACCAGCAGATAAGCGAAACTACAGTTCAATATCAGTGGTAATATTTTGTCCTGCCTTGTAAAAAAAAAATGATATAGTAAAGGAGGGAACTAATTGAAGCCATGGCAATAGTGTGATTTTAAATGTGACTTGTATATTGGCTGGAAAAAATGGACTTTACAAGTCCAATCACTTTGAGCACCAACTAAGTACTAGGTGTTAGGTATTATAAGGAAGTCAAGAGACATCTATTTCAGTACAATTAAAAGTATCTCCAGTCATTTTTAAAGGAACTTACCATTTCATTAGGAGACATGTTTTGCAACCAATGATTAAGACAGTAAATAGTGAAATGCAGGACTGACTATCAGACAATGAAAACTGTAACAGCTCACAGAAGCAGTGAACAATATATGAATATGTGTAGAAAGCAGAAGCTGTGAAGGAAAAAATGATCCAAGGGGTAAGACTTGAAACAGGCCTTAGAGGTAGATGAGATTTGCTAGAATGAATTGCAGAAAAAATTGTAAATAAAACTAAGGGAAATATAAGATATTAAACATGACCATTGGCCTGGGTCACCTCATTATGCTTACTACTGAGTGAACTCCTAATGTGGAAAGTCTGAAGGGATTAAAAAGAAGTCAATTACCACAATTCACAAGGGGTTTTTCAAAGCACACCTACAAAAATTAATTTTAAACATTTACCTTAATTAAATTTCAGAAACAGGCATGAGAGCACAGTTTGTACTAGCATTGTGCTGAGAAGCACCTAAAGAAATGTTCAACATCCTTAGTCATCAGGGAAATGCAAATCAAAACAACCCTGAGATTCCACCTCACACCAGTCAGAATGACTAAGATCAAAAACTCAGGTGACAGCAGATGCTGACAAGGATGTGGAGAAAGAGGAACACTCCTCCATTACTGGTGGGATTGCAAGCTGGTACAACCTCTCTGGAAATCAGTTTGGTGAACCCTCAGAAAATGGAACATAGTACTACCTGAGGACCCAGCAATTCCACTCCTGGGCATATACCCAGAAGATGCTCCAACATGTAATAAGGACACATGCTCCATTATGTTCATAGCAGCCATATTTATAACAGCCAGAAACTCGAGACAACCAAGATGTCCCTCAACAAAGGAATGGATACAGAAAATGTGGTACATTTACACAATGGAATACTACTCAGCTATTAAAAACAATAACTTCATGAAATTCACAGGCAAATGGATGGAACTTGAAAATATCCTGAGTGAGGCAACTCAGTCACAAAAGAACACACATGGTATGCACTCACTGATAGGTGGATATTAGCCCAAATGTTCAGAATACCCAAGATTCATTTCATAGACCACATGAAGCTCAAGAAGAAGGGAGACCAAAGTGTGGATGCTACAGTCCTTAGAAGGGGGAACAAAATACTCAAGGGAGGAAATACTGAGACAAAGTGTGAAGCAGAGACTGAGGGAAAGGCCATCCAGAGACTTCCTCACCTGGGGATCCATCCCATATACAGACACCAAACCCAGACACTATCACAGATGTCAAGAAGTGTTTGCTGATAGGAGCCTGATATAGCTGTCTACTGAGAGGCTTTGCCAGAGGCTAACGAATACAGAGGTGGATGCTCAGAGCTAACCATTGGTACCAGAGTACAGGGTCCCCAATGGAGGAGTAAGAGAAAGGACTGAAGGAGCTGAAGGGGTTTGCAACCCCATAGGAAGAAAAACAGTATCAAACAACCAGACTTCCCAGAGCTTCCAGGGACTAAACCACCAACCAAGGAGAACACATGGAAGGCCAGTTAAATATGTAGCATAGGAGGGCCTTGTCAGGTATCAATGGGAGGAGAGGCCCTTCTTAGGGGAATGTCAGGGTGGGGCAGAGGGAGTGGTTAGATGGGTGTGTAAGGAAGCACCCTCATAGAAGAAGCAGGGGGAGGGGAGATGGAATAGGGAGTTTCTGGAGGGAAAACCAGGAAAGGGGATAACATTTGAAATGTAAACAAACAAAATATTCAGTTTAAAACAAAAAAACCTGACAAGATGATTGTGAATGAATTCCATAAAGCCACTACATTTGGTGAATGCATATGGTGAAATTACATTCAAACCAGTAGAAAATTCTTTGAAGAATAATCCCAGGAATAATCTTTAAAGAAAATTGCTAATGATTGTGGTAGTTGAAGTAGAAAAACACACACACACAAGCCCTGGAACAGCAAGATTAATGAGTATTTTGTGTTTTTCTTTTCAACTCCTCACATTCTTATGAAGTGTTATGGAGAAGTGTAAAGGCCATAAAGATTAGCCTGTAGACAAGAAAAAGCAGACACAACACAATTTGAAAGGCTGTTTTAACAACAAAATATGGTGACCATCCAATTTTTCATCAAGAATTAGAACATGTTGGAACTGAATTGATAGCTCAGTGCTTATAGTAACTTCCTGATCTTTTTTGAGGATCTGATTTCAGTGTCTAGAAAACAACATGGTGATTCATAACTTCTTGTATCATCTTCTTCTGGCCTCTTAGGGCACCTGCACATGTGTACACATACTTTCATACACACAGAGAGAGAGAGAGAGAGAGAGAGAGAGAGAGAGAGAGAGAGAGAGAGAGAGAGGAAGAAAGAGGGAGAGAGAGGGAGAGAGAGGGAGAGACAGACAGAGAGACAGACAGAGAGAGAGAGGGAGAGAGAGAGACAGAGAGACAGACAGAGACACAGAGACAGACAGAGACATAGAGAGACACACAGAGGTAGAGAGAAAGAGAGAGAGATATGAGTAGACAGTTATATATACACATACAGCAAAGTAGAAACTTCGAAATAGAGAAAATTTATTGAAAAGTTGAAAGATGAAAGTAAATGTAAAGGCTCACTGAGATTGGGTAGAACAATTTGAATGATTTGTAACTTAAAGACAATATTTCATTATTTCAAAATGTACTTTTAAAAATTAGGCATAATTTATTTTTAGTATGAAAAGGCTGTTTAGAATCCTCATTAAGATATTAAAATTCCAGAATTTGTTAAATTTTTACAGTCTTTTTATAAATATACTGACAGTCTTTCTTATAAATATACTATTGGTAAAAAAAGGTGAACAAACAAAATTAATTCTTAAATTAAAATTTGGAAAGGAACTGCTTGAGCAATTTAAAAGAAGCTTTTAAAAAGTACTTTAAACGCACACATTTGCATTCCAATAATTGCCTATCATTTTATTTACACAGTTAAAATTCAAGTGCATTTTAGGACTATTTTTTATATATTTTATTCTATAATTTTTATAGCTATGCAACAGTACATACATTATTTTGCACAGTTTATTTTCCACATAAACAATTTTATGCTATTGTAGACTGCTTTACTATTATAAACAGAATATTTGCATATGGCAAGCATTTCAAAATAACATATATACATAAATACATATATGCATATATACACATACATACATTATATATTCATACGTACATATATAGTGACTCTCCCTTTTATCTCTGCCTTCAAAAACTTCCATTCTGGAAGTTATAATTAAAATGTCAGAATATTTTTTCTGTATATATTCCAAAATATATTTAAGTGTAAGTTGTTAATATTTATGCATATGTATGTCTAGGTAACAGTTTCAATGACACTTGGAATCCTATTAACTGTTATATATCTTTTATTTATTGGCCAAATACATAACTTGGATTTGTACCCTCTCCATCATTTTCAAGCAGTCTGTACTAACAGAGACGTAAAGCGTCACCAGTGTGCTTTTGTCCCACACCCACACTATTCTCCAAAGAGACTGTGTGGTCTTGAAGCACATGGGAATGCCTGACCCTGACAATACGGATTTTAAAGAAATAAATTTGTGACTTTTACAAATTTATGCTGACATTCAGATGAGACTCTTCTTAACTGGTATAAATTATTTCCTACTTTACAATCTTGTCCTATTCTTCTGAAAGTGCTGCTGTCATTAGCAGGGCATAATTTGTGGCATTTGCTAAAGTTTCAGTTTTCTGATGTTTGACAAAGAGGAGAAGGAAAAGAAGAAGTTTGTTTTCCAGTTTGGTGTTAGCTTTGACTACTAGTGTCAATCTGACTTGTGGGTAGTGCTAGAAATGATGGGGGCAGAATAGCTAGGACATCCTTACTGTGGAGGATCAAATTCAATCTAGCAAGGGATAAGAACAATACCAAAAAAAATGGTTAGGAGAAAACCAAATAAAATTAGATTTTGAGTTGTGAACATTTTCATGTTTATCCCAAAATATTGGCATATCCATTGGAAGAAAATAGAAACAGAAATTGTTAAAGAAGTGAAAAGAATGTGACTACAACCATTCTGCAGATCACTTTTAAGTGTCTCCCTACATGTGGCGCAAGGCTGCTAAATTCCAGATGCCAATACTATTGATAAAAGATCACTTCACATTGCTTATTGCTAATCAAGATACAGCGTAACTGAGGAGTATTGGAGATAATGACATTTTTTTCTGGGAATCAAATGAAGTTGAAAGAGGTGGGTAATGTGGAAGATTAAATAATTTTTTTGGAAGACCATGTCGTAATTTACTATATATAATATTTAAAAATGAAGTAGAAACAAACTTGTACAATTGAGGATCAGTACAAACAACTTTTCTTTAAGTCCAATTGACCACTTTAAAAAATCCTGGCTACCTAATTTTAATATTTCTTGACTTCTCTAAATATCATAGCTATATTTAATAATTCAAAATATCCTATGTTCACAAATGCTTAAAATGTTTTCAAACTTCTGTTATTGTCACATAGCTATTATTGGCACAACTTTTTTGAACAAATTGGAAGACAATTCAGATGTATGTGTTCCAGGAACCCTTCCTCTCCTGACTCACCAAACCACCTATTCAAGTTAGATCTTTATTCCTCTCATCATAATGTATTACAAACCAACTGCTTTCCCTTTCAGACTCAATTGTAATAAACTGTTCTATTGACTTTGTGCCTTTGTATTCTTAACTACTTAGCACAATAGCTGCCACACAGCAGAAAGTCAACAAATGTTTGTTGAATCAATTAAAGCATGACCACTAAACCACTTCTGTCAATTGTTCTCATGTAAAGACTTTGGAACTTTCTGTCATTGGAAGGTAAATACAATGATTTATATTTTCAGTCATTGAATGGGTTTTGCAAAATAAACATGTTTAAAATTGAACTCTTCATTTCTAGCCTGAAAAATCTGTCTTTTCATTCTACCTCATATCAATCTCCTAGATAGAAGCCTGAGACTTGATTCTTCATATTTTTTTTCTCCTCAATAAAACATTAACCACTAGCCACATGTATTGGCAAGAAACACAGAATATATTCACTCATTCATCCATCTATCCATTCATCCATTCAATAACTGATGATTACTGCTGAATGATCAATGATCTTGATAACACACAGAAACTCTGTAACAATGTTCCCATAAAAGAATTTATCTAATTGTAATTGGGATGCAATTGGATATGCTGTTACAAGATTATAATCTCAGCACTCAGGAAACAGAGGCAGGAGCATGTTCAATTTGAGGCTAGCTCTGGCTGCACAAGTTTAAGGACAATTTGAACTACAAAGCTAGAATAGCCTCATAAAATCATAAAATAAAATGAAATTAACCAGAAATTTCTTCTAATTTTCTTTATATTAAAATATTTCAAAACATACAAATACACACATGCCTCCACACGTACACATGCACACACACCACACACAGAATCACACACACATACACACACACACACACATATGTATATTTCTGTCTCATGTTTCTACATGAAAAGAAATGTCTAAAAAATGTATTTTATTATTTGAAAAGCACCTATTTTAATGCTTAATTAACTGATGTTACTCTTCATGTATCAACCCTGAGTTTGATTTTTGTCAGATATGAGAATCATATACTAAAATCTAAAAGAAAATGGCTATAATTTGTCCTTCTTCACTCCAATTAATATCTCAATTGATAAATTAATGGCATTTATATACTGAAAATTCCTTTAACCATAGTGTTTAGAAGTGGATCCTTTGGAATATGGTTAAAAGAAGACAAAGTTTTTTGGCTGGGGTCCATGTAATTGAATTGTAGTTTTCTAAAGATGGAAGACAAAGAGACAGAAAGAAAAGAGAAACATATGTATGTTCCCAGCTATTCACTGAAGGTTATACCCTGCCTAGGTACTATGGCCTCAACAAACTCATGTTCAAATTAGGACCGCAGATGTTGTATACACACCTGCAGAAATATATGCCCAAATAAGCTTGTTTTCTTCAAAAATCAGTTTACTTTGTGTGTTATAATAACAAAAAAAGAGACCATTACAGAAAAATTCCTAGATATAGGAATATAGGTAAGATGAGAAAAAGTTAATGAGAGCAGGGCCATATGTTAACAGTGAGTAGAATTTCTTTTGGAACGGTACTATTATAGAACATCAAATGCGTACATTGAGTTTAATTGGAAGGTGGTACTAAGCTTAGCATCAGAACAAAATTTTTGCCTATCCTCTCCACCAGTTGCTACTCTCCAGGATGCTGATTATAGTACAGAAATAACATGAAGGATTACTGTTCATGCTGCCTCATCTAGCAACTCGATGGACTATGTCATTGCAGTATATTATTTGTTATTGAACTTGCTCATTTTCATTTGCTGAGCTGATTTTTATCAATACCATTATAGCTTCTTTTTATTTATAGCTACTATTAATCTTGACTGTGTATTGTGTTCCTTATAGAGAAATCTGAAATGATTCTGTAAATATTTTTATTGAATTTTAGCCAAAATATTGAAGACAATATATTTTGTTGTAATTCTAAATATGGCAGTGCAAAGAAAAATATAATTTAATTTCAGTTATAAACCAGAACAACACATTATCAATAATAGAAAATAGAAGTAAAATATAAACATATAAATTCCTGGCCATACTTTCATTCCCCTAATAGCATATCAATTAAGTAATATGTGGCAGGAGATAAAGAGTATTACTTTTTAAAGTTATTCTGCTAAAGGTGGAAGTTTCCACATCATTTCACTTGCCATTCAGATTAAAAGACACTCAAAGACTTTTCAATAAGAGAAGAATTTAGATGTATCTTCACTATTTTTTTTCTGCCCATGAAATGCTAAGTAGTTGGTTTCTATAAACATTCGACTGGTTGTTTTCCTGTGATATGAACAATGCATAAAATGAATTTTCCACTGAGCAAGCCTCTGGTATATATAGATCACCACTGCACATTTAGACTTCACAATAGCCACAGTAAATGATTTGCCTCAAGCAACTCCTACTCACGTGTTGGGAGAGGAATAATGTTTAACAAATCTGAAATTGTCATCAAACGGTAATTGTGTAAACATAACAATAACGACAAATATGGTAAAAATGAAAGAAAGTGGTTTTTGAAATTGCTTCTTCCTACAGAAGATGACTGAGTGTTTTTAGAAATGCTGAAAGTGTAGAAACTATATTTGTGGATTTCTTGGAGAACATGATCTCTCTCCACAGATTCCTGGCTGAACTGTAATACTGCAGCATTCTGGCGAGTAATTGTATATACATCAATGCTCAAATGAAGGCATTCTGTAGAAGTTGTATGCACAATAAATCACCATCTGTACTTGGCCCTTGGAGTCTATTTGAATGCCCATTCAGTCCAAGCCGGCTGGCTAGATATGTCATTGATTTTCTTCTTCAGTGCCATCTCTGGGAAAATAGCCAATGTTTAATAATGGAAAAGATCACGATTTTAAAAGGGAATGGGGAGGAGAGAGTATTTTGAACCCAAATAAGCAAGTTCCTGGAAACTAGGTACACTAACAAGATATTCATAGTCTGGTTGGATGTAATAAACATAAAAACAAGTATTCATCTGAATAATAGGGCAGGCCAACAACTGTGATTAGAAAGTCTCTCTGCCAGTGCCATTCTTTCACTACTGACTTAAACCATACTTTTCATCCTTCACAAATACCACATGATCAATGACCTTTCTTTTCTCTTAGTCTATCAGACTCCCCTCTATGGTTAGCTGTTTCCTATGGTGATCTTGAATCTGGGATCAGCTTCTTGTAAGTAGTCACTGAACATTATCTCTGAATTCTCTGACCATCCTTCTACTCAACCTGTGAATCCTCTAATAAGACTTAGCTTGGTTTGCTTTTTCTTGTATGGAGCTAGGAAGAAATACTATATCCATATGCTTTCTGTCTTCCAAGATTAAGAACTTAGTAGATACAGGAGCATATGAGATCTAGCTTCTGCTCACTTTCCTCATTCCATCTCACAGCATTCACCCATTCACTCACTAAATTCTCTTCCCAATGACCATCTCTCTGTTAATTATTAATTATGTCAAGTTCATTTCCTACCCTATGATCTTGCAATTGCTTTTTACTCTGCATCAATGACCTTTACTCAAATCTTCAAATAGCTGCATCTTTCTTGTGATCACTCCATATAGACTCATCTGACTATCCATCCTGAAGTTCACCTTCACTACCTTTATAGTAAATACAATTTATTCTGAGAATATGTGAATAACAATAAAGAGTTTATTATTAATCTCATTTCACAAGAGGGCAAACTCTCAAAAGTAGGGACAATAAATATTTCACATCACTGTTTTCTCATTACCTACATTAAGATTTGTACTCTATAAAGACCAAAGAAATGCCTATTGCATGATGAAAGAAACTGCCATCGCTGATCAGCTCAAATAGAAAGACTGACATGAGCTTTATTTATCAATGTTTATTTCACATATGTACACTATTGGTCATGAATGATTGAACCAGGAGTGACAACTGAGCATCTCTGCTCATGATTGGAACAAATAGAACAGAATCCTTCTCTATTAGAGAATGTACAACTGCAAGAGAAAAGTCTTGAGAGCTTTTACCCAGTCATACTGTTTACTGTGTGGACAAAGCTTGTGGCTAAAGGAAAAGAAAACTTAAATACTAAAATGGCTTAAGAACTATGTTGATAGCCTTTGATTTACTTGGTCATTACTATAGTTTGATATACACTTTTTCTAAAGTTCCCTTACCTCAAACCTCTCTACTGTGCTTAAGCTTGTTTGAAGATTTTCTTCCAATATTGTAACAAAGATCTTAACTTACATGTTAATCTTATTTGCAATCCTATTATCACTTACTTTATTTATACCTAGTTTAGTCTATCACCTTTTCAATCATCTAATGTTTGTTAATCTACTCATGACCTTGTGGTTCTCAAGCATGGCAGATATCACTGTATTCTACTTGACATAATGACATAGATGCTATGAATATGATAACTCCTACTATAGTTTACATGAGTTTGAGAGACTAAGTCTCATATCTGTATTTCATCACTTTAGACTTTTTGAGAGTTTGTTAAATTAGATACCACTTCTTTTTCCTATACTTTGGTTTGTAAATATTACTTCTTTCTCAACATAAGTATTCAGTTATTCATCCTTCAAATATTTACTTGTTACTAATGTAAAAAGTAAAGAAATAGGAAAGCATACATGCTGAAGTTTTATTTTTCATCTAGAAATTCATGTGACTATAAAAATAATTTGTTGAAATTAGTTATTTATTTATTACATCTATCCTACACCATTTAATTTCTTTTCACTCAGTCATCTCAAAAATCCATGCTTACTTCTTTCCTTTCCATTCATTCCTCAATCTACCAAACTCTTATTCATATATTTTTTGCTGCACCAATCCATGTTAAAGGGAGCAACAAATTTGTAAATGCCAAATCTGCATTGACTTTTATCAGTACAAAAAGAAAAAGGTGGAGAAGGGACAAATTCTATTTACCTAAAATTATGTATATAATTAACTTTTGCCTTCAGCTTATTATGCTCCCTATAAGAGCCATAGACTCTCTAACACAACTCCCAGTACTAAATATGTGCAACTTGTTTGCAAGTTATCTTAGGGTTTCCATTGCTGAGAAGAGAAACCATGACGAAGGCAATTCTTATAAAGGACAATATTTAATTGGGGTTGGCTTACAGGTTCAGAAGTCCAGTCTGTTATAGTCATGGCAGGAAGCATGGCAGAATCCAGACAGGTATGGTGCAGGAAGAGCTGAGATTTCTACTTCTTGATTTAATGGCAGCCAGGAGACTGACCCTTCTGCACTGAATGGAGCTAGAGCATTATGAGCCCTCAATGTTGACCTGTAGAGTGACATACTTTCTCCAACAAGGGCAAGCCTCCTAATAGTAGCAGTTTCCATGGGCCAACAAACCACCACACAGGTTATTTGTCAGTATAGTCTAATAACTCCCAAAACAATATAGGCTATTGCTGTTGTTCTTAGTTATCTCTAAGAACTTGAACATAAGTGCCTAGTGCTGAAAACACTACACACTTAAGACACAAGACTCAAATGTTTCAAGCTGCTTTTAATCAGAAAACCTTGGCTCTGCATTATAGTTTTCATACTACCTGAAAGTACTATGTAAAATGTCAAAGGGGGGTAGTAATCAATAGTCTTAGCCAGTTGTGATGCTTATGAACTACAATAATAACCAGCATGAAAAGATATCTCCAAATGTTCAATAAGTGTCAGTCACATGTTAGTGGTAACCAACAATTTTCTAATGAGACTTAAGGGCCGCTGAAAAGAGAAAAATCATGCCTGGTACTAGAAACCTAGATAATTACCCATGGCTAGATAGGTCATGGATTATATTTTAAAATAACAACAACAACAACAACAACAACAACAACAAAAACCAAAATTGTTATCATTACTTTATCAGACCAACAAATTTTACAACACCATTATCCTCAAAGATAATGCCTCTTACCTCTTGCCCCTCCTCATCAAGGTGCTTCTTTGTTTACAAAATAGTTTTAAAAACCTATAATTACACATTTCCCCTCCCCTTTCCTCTCTTCTCTCCAAACTCTCCCACGTATTCCCTTGCTCTCTTTCAATTCCATGGCTTCTTTTACTTGTTGTTAAAACACATACACACACGCACGCACACACGCACGCACACACGCACACACGCACACACTCGAACACAACCTGATGCTTGTTTGCTCTGTATAATATTATTTGTGTATATATTCTCAGGGAAGATAATCTTGTATTGGGAACCAGTGGGTGTGTTCTTCCTTGAGGAAGATTTGTTCCCCCGATTTCAGCAGTCCTCAGTTGCTGGTAGTTACTATGTCTGTTGGGTTATCCTTGTTCAGATCATGTTTACACAGCCATGTTATTGATATTTTATAGATGTTGTTTCTAAATATTGCTAGTATACATACAGTCATAGCAACCTCTTTGTTTCTGTGGATTTTACAATCATTCTGCTCTCTCTTTTACAATGATCTCTCAGCCTTAGGCTTACAAAATGTATCACTTGGGACTGGGATCCACAACTACGCATTTTGATCCATTGTAGTATTAGTAATAGTCTCTGTGTGTTGGTTTCTTCTCTCCTTTGGAAGCTTGCATTTTGGAAGCTCTTTATATTATCATGAGAAATAGTCCTTAGAGTGTAGGGTTTCAGGTCAGTTATAGCTTTGGGGATCTGTGTCTAAATTGTATCATTTCTAAGGAAACTTCACTTTATATCAACTGGAGATCATTACAGAAACCTACAACTGTTCACAATGCAGAGCTTAAGGATTGTGGTGGGGTCATAACCCCTGTGGATACATCTAGAACATACTTCATATGCATAAGGTTTGGGGAACTTAGTGGAAGAGAGGATGAAAAGATCATGACAACCAGAGGATCAGGGAAAAAAGAAGAACGTTGTGTGCTTGTGTCTCTAGAAATGACGGGCAAACTATACATATGATACCAGAATGATAGGTCTCTCTCAACCAGTCCTGAACAAGGACAATATCAACAGACATGCTACTCTGGAAAGGAAAAATTCTCATGGGGGTCTCATCCTTCCACAAAGTCAGACATACAAACAATTACTGCTGAAAGAGGGAGATGGAATTTCTTTCAGGGATGAGTAGCATAACTAATTGCCCAAAACAAAGTGGTCAGCCCTGAAATCATGCACACATACCACAATAAGTGGACTCAGCAGGTTATATTGCATATTTATGCATTTCAATATAAGAACCAATAATAGTCAACTAAAAGGAGGTTATCCGTTTGGAAGGCAAACAATGGGGGCAAAGGGGAGCATTTAAATGGAAGGGACATGGAAGGGATTCTATTTTAACAATATTTTAAGAAAACTTCCAGATCTGGTAAGGATACTGAACTTTATTTGTATGAGATCCCCTTATTCCTGTGTTTTTCACTCTCCTTCTATGGTACTGCATCGTCGCTACTCATATCTCAGTAATTTTCATGGGCTTCACTTTCTGCCAGTTATTTAAGAGACTACAGGCTCAATTCAAACACTTCTTAATTCAAACTATATGCTTAGACCTCAACAATGTACAATGCCTTAAAAATCATGTTCTAAAGAGAACAGATTTTTCACAAATACTTTTTTATTGTTCCTCTACCTTGATGTCTAGATTTCTCTTACAATATTGATTCAACAAAGATTAAAATATTGACATGTTTTTAGCTGTCACACACAGTCAACTGCTAAGCCAATTCTAATATATATCGTATGATGTCTCTTATTTATTGACCACTTAATGCAAAAGGTAGTCTTCTCATTTTTTTTGTCTAGCTTAGTGTAATATCACTACAAATGATCATGTTACAAATCATTTTTACTCTTACTGTCTGTGCTCTTTATTGCCAAAAAGCTCATAATTTTGAAACCTTCCTTGCAATAAAAGAATATGCTTAAAACATCCAGACATCTACCTTGAACATAGTTTTTCATGAGACTCAATATGAATAACTAAAAACTACCTTTAAGGGAAGCAAAGTAATTCTGCAGGCAAAGATGCTTGATATGAAAGCTTGACAACATGGGTTCAATCCCTAGGACCCACACATGAAGGTGGAAAGTGAGAACCAAATCAGCAAATGTTTGGTCTGGCTTCTACAGGTATGCTGTGGTGTGTACACCTATACATCATTCAAGCACTCAATAATAAACAAATATTTTTAATTAAAATACCTTGGAATATTTTCACAGATATTTGGGTAGGACTATAATTAAGTAAAAGAACAGTCTACTAACAGCAACAGGAAGCTGCAGAATACCAGTAATAACATTCATTATCAGAGAGGTGAAACCAAACCCTGGAGAGAGGAGACAAATGTATATAGAGGAGAATGTATGTCTTACTAGATGTCTGCTACACTTTCTATGTTGCTACCATTCGCGTCTGACATTATATAGTTAGAATATGATTTGAATATCATTTTGTTCTTTGTCTTATTTTTCTTTGAATATATTTAATTGAAATATGAATAAACTACTTTCCCCTTTAATTTCTTCCCCCAAAACTACTTTCCATGCTCTCTCACTTCTCAAATTTATGGTGTTTTTATATTTGATATATTATAAAAGATATATATAGATAGATAGATAGATAGAGAGAGAGAGAGAGAGAGAGAAAGAGAGATATGCAAAATATAAAAATATTTCAGCTGTTTTTATTAAATCTCAAACAAGCGTAGTGTCTTGGAGAAAGACTGCCAATTTTATTATTTTTATTCCTAATAGATGTCAGTTTTGTCATTTTATAATCTATGATCTTCAAATAAAGAATTATACAGAAGAATATCAGAAATGTTTATTTCATTTTTAGGAGCCTAAGGAGGAACATACAGGAGACAGTGCTGAAAGGGGAATCATCACATAGAGACCTTGTTGATTTCTGAGCAAATCTTCTTTTCCATCCTACTTTTTTCTTTGGTTCAAAGATTCTCTCAAGAGGCAGCGAGGAAAGCTATACATTTCAAATTATTTTTAGGACTTTGATTAACTGTGCCACCATACCCCAGGTGACTATTAATATACTAGTAAAGGCAGTTAAAAGAAGACCTAAGGTCATCCAGTGAGTGAACGAAGCAAATTTGAAAGTATGAGCCCTGACCCAGTGATGTGATCTTTCTAGAAGACTATATGGTGGAGGTAATCCAAAAGGAAGCAAATGGGAATAAGAGACACTATCTATACAAACTGTTAGAAGACAGGGCTCCTCAGCATGGAATTCAGCATTAAATGAAAGGACTTGAGAAGTGAACTTTCAATTCATTCATTCTGTCTCAATAAAGCCCAATTGTATTATAACATAGCCTGTGATTATAAGACTACAGATGTGCTACAAAGAATATCCTGTGTCTTGAAATATAAAAGCTCAGTAAGTCAAAAGCAAAAAAGAAATTGAATCTATCAGCTATGCTTTCTAACATACAAGGGTACTGCTATATTCATTCTGTGTCTGTGACCAAAAGACAATTGCCTGAATAGTAAATGCTCCATAAATGCTTGTCCAATTGAATTAGCTAATTGGCTGATGTCAATTTTTTAATGTCTAAGGATCACTTGGGATTATAAATTGATTAGCTAACAAGTGTTCTCATCAAAAGAAAACTGAAAGCCTGTGCCATAGCTTACTAGGATTTTTGCAAGATGAGAGAAAATTCATAGAATGCTGTTAATTATGTTTCCCCTCCTCATGAATTGTTTACTTTTATTATTTACCTATGTCTTGAATGGTATTGAAGCAAACCATGTAAATCCCTTTGTCAACTGCCAGAGTATAATTCTCCACAATTAATCAGTAAAAAGAGAATTAAGCATTGCTTCTTTAGAATTAGGAAAAACCTGCTACTGATAAATTGAATGCATTAAGAAATTAACATACCAGTAAATGATTGATCATTACAATTATATGAATTTGCATTTCTAGAATTCTACTGAAAGAACTAGAAATCCCTCATCTAAGATATTTTTAGCAACAGTTTTCAGCTGGATAAAGCATATAAGAGATGTGTTTCTTATTATCATAACAAGAATTTTATAAAATATTCACAACTCGATTTTAAATAAATTAACCCGATGCATTTTAAAGAACAAAACCAAAGTACGTTCTTATCTAATTTGCTATAGAAAATGACGGATAAGCAAGTGACTACAGCAATGTCAAAGATGTGTAAACACTTACCTACAATGCATAATAATAATAATAATAATAATAATAATAATAATAATAGTAACAACAACAAAACTATAGAAAAGCAAAGGAAAAATGACTCAATGATTGCAAGCACCCTCATATAGGTAATCAATAAAGACATTATAGAGGAGTAAATAAAATAGAACAATGTCACCCAAACATTACAATAATCAATCAGAGTCAGGAAAAAAATCACTTTTATTTGATGACAAAAAATAGTAATATTTCCTGTTGATAAGAATAATCAGCAGTGATTAAGAGCTGATGATGTGCTAGACAATATTTTTGTATTCTACTAGTTTGTAATATATATATATATATATATATATATATATATATATATATATATATATATA
>JADRCH010007458.1:2322609-2344296 GCA_019843965.1 Rhynchomys soricoides | reverse complement strand
ATATATATATATATATATATATATATATATATATATATATATATATAATGAAAAGTATTTTCTAAGCATTGTTCTCATACTGTGACTCACCAGAAAGGAAAACAGACAAAGATCTGTTCTCTCACAGCACTTAATATTAGTGGAAAAAGCCACAACCAAATGAACATATTAAAAGTAAATTATTAAATAAAAATGTATAATATACTGTTGAAAGAGTCCCCTATGCATTATAGTAAGTTAACATGCATAGCACACACATACACACAGTAAGCATTAGCAAATATATAATGCATAAGTGAGAAAAAGTACAATACTATGTCAAAGGATGAAAAGTAGGACTGATCATAATGCCTCAGTTTTCCACATGGCCTTCTTTCATATCTATGATCCTAGTGTTATTATTCTTGGTGTAGGTGTTTACTTCCAAAACACTTTCAGTTTAGTGCTTGGACATAGGTCACTGTTACAGTTCTTGTCTTCTGAGTCCCAGTGTGTCTACAACATAACACACTAACATACACACACACACATATGCACACACACATACAACATGCACAAAAATTCCTACATTAGAGAGTAAATCAGATAGATGATTAGCTAAGCAATATATACTATACAAAAGAGAAAAAGGAGAGTAGTGTGAATGGATGATAAATTGAAATAGCATGGTCAGATATGTCTCACAAAGAGGGAAATATATGCATAATGATCTGCATCAGGTAAGGGGTAAATGTGAAGAGGAAACATAGTTTAGGTATAGGGATCAGTAACTGCGAAGGCAGCAATACCCTTGAATTTCAGAGAAACATTATTTAATAGGTATAGCAGGATAAATGAATCAGAGTCACGAATGGAAAAGGAAACTACCTTTATGTAGTGTCTTTTATTCTGTAGCTACAGGTCGTCATCGGGGAAGTGACATTATCTATGATACATTTTAAAATTACTAGTCTGGCTATTGTGCTTTGAGTAAAATGTTAGGGTTATAATATAGAACAGAAGCGGGAAGATTAGTTAGAAGTTCCCTGAAAAATCAATATGAGAAATGATGGTGCTTTAGACAAGGGCAGTGGCAGAGGAGGTGATGAGAATTAGTCACATTCTCAGTCTGACTATAAAGCAGAGATGACATGGTATGCTGAGAGGTAAGATTAGAGGTCCTGTCAAGGTTTAAAGACTGGGAGAAAGAGTTGCAAGACTCTGAGGTCAATGAGGCTCATGGAGGAAGTTCTGAGGGCACAGTGGAGAGTTCTGAATAGATTTAAGCCTGGGCATCCATTAATCAATACCAGAGAGAAAACATTGTATATACTGAGTTTATTTTGGACACTAATGGCCAAAACAAGAACAAAGAACAAGTAAAACTAAATAGAGAAGTACGTTAAGTTACTCCACAGTCTGTTTTTGAGTTGGCCATGGATATGGGAAAAAGAAGACACATGTTGCTGATGCTGCTGTTATAAATTACCCAGAAGAAAACCTGCTGAAACACAGAAGAAATATCCATGAAAGCATTTCTTTCTCTTCTAGGTCAAATGCTATTCAATGATAAATTAACTTTCCTACATACATGTTTCCTCACACACACACACACACACACACACACACACGGCTGAGTGGGATTCTATAGATATTCCTCATACACATAACAGAATAGACAGGACATAAGAGTTCATTTGCTTCAGATGTGAAAAAGAATTGCTACAGCTATAATGACAAAGTAGGATTGGACAGTATGAGACACAGAGCAGTTGTGTAATATGTTACCATGCACCTAAGGGAATATGAAAAATATAAATATGAATATGAAGAAGGCGGTCAATTTGGGGAATATATTTTTTAATTCTTTAATCTGTTTTTACAGTCCAGACTTCATCCCCCTCCCAGTCCACCCTCTGACTGTTCCACATCTCATATCTCCCTACAATGCCCGTCTCCAAAAAGATGTCCTTACCCCACCAGACCTCCCCATTCCCTTGGGCTTCAAGTCTCTCAAGGGTTAGGTGCATCTTCTCTGACTAAGTCCAGACCCGGCAGTCCTCTGCTGTATATGTGTTGGGGGCCTCATATCAGGTTGTGTATGCTGCCTGGATGGTGGGTCAGTGTCTGAGACATCTCGGGGGTCCAGATTAATTGAGACTGCTGGTCTTCCTATAGGGTCACCCTCCTCCTTGTCTTCTTCTAGTTTTTCGCTAATTCAACCACAGGGTGGGAAGTCATAATAGACCCCTTTTTGTGTGCACACCATAGCATCTGTAATATTGTCAGGCCTCAGGGCCTCCGGAGATATATTCTTATAGCATACAATTGATAGTGATATGAAACAAGTCCTCTGAGGGAATAAGAGTAACAATGGTAAGAGAAGACTGAGTCTTTAGGTGCTCCTACACTGGTAAGATGTGAGAAAATTAACAAAGGAAAATGAACAGGGATAATCACTCCTATAGGAAGACATTGAAAAGAAATATGATACTCTGACCAAGTGAAGGAGCAGAAAATGCTGCACATCCATGTGTATTATATTCAAAATAACTAGGAAGTAAAATCAACTTTAATATAGATAAGGAAACTGTGGTGCATATAGACAATGAAATGTTACTTAGTTGCAAAGAAAAATTAAATCATGAAATGTTCACATAAACAGAAATAACTGGAAAAGATCACACTGTCTGAGGTAACCTGGACCTAGAATAAAAACTGCCACATTTTCTCTGATATGTGAATACAAAATTTGAATTGTTAGGTGTGTGTTTAATTAGGTGTGCCTGTGGAAGCCAGAAAATTAGAAAGTAGCTATTTAGGATACACTAAAAGAAGTGGATCACAGAACAGAGCTAAAATGAGAGAGGATCCATAGTGGTACTCACTCATAAGACAATATTAGCCATAAAGTTCAGAATACCCCTGAACTCACAGATACAACTCACTGATCATATGAAGCTTAACAGGAAGGAAGGCCCAAGGGTGGATATTTCAATCCTACTTAGAAGGGGAGACAAAATAATCACAGGAGACAGAAGGATGGAGGGATCTGAGTGGAAGAGGGGAGGGAGAGAAGAAAGGAGGGATAGGATTAAGTATGAGAGATGCAAGAGAAAGCCCAGAGGGCCAGGGGAATGAATGGAAATATGCAGTAGTGTAGGGTAGGGGGCAGAGGGACAACTCTAGAAAAACCCAGAGTCCTGGTATGTGAGAGGCTCCCGGGACCCAATGGGGATGACTTTAGCCGAAATGTCCAACAGTGGGGAGATGGAATCTGAAGAGACCAGCTCCAGTAGATAGACATGGCCTTCAGTTGAGGCATGGGGACACCCACTCATCTTCAAAATTTTTGACTCAGAATTGTTCCTGTCTAAAGGAAATGCAGGGACAAAAATGGAGCCTAGCATGGCTGTCCTCTGAGAGACTCTCCCAGCAGCTAACTGAGACAGATACAGATACATACAGCCAACCATTGGGCTGATCTCAGGGGTTGCAATGAAAGAGTTAGGAGAAAGATTAAAGGAGCTGAAGGGGATGGCAACAACATAGGAGGAACAACAGTGTCAACTAACCCAGACCCCTCACACCTCCCAGAAACTAAGCCACCAACCAAAGAGCATACAGGGGCAGGTCTGTGGCCCCAGCACATAGGTACATATGTAGCAGAGTACTGCCTTGTCTGGTCTCAGTAGGGGAGGATGGGATTAATCCTGTAGAGACTTGATACTTCATGGAAGGGGGATGCTAGCTAGCAGGGGTGGGGAGAGCCCTCTCAGAAGCAAAGGGAAAGGGAGATGGGGTGAAGAAATCAGGGACAGGGAACCAGGAAAGGGGGTAACATTCGGAAGGTAAACAAATAAAATAATTCTTTAAAAAGTAAGTTCTATGCAGGACACGGAAGAGGGTCAGAGAAAACAAAGATGTAGGAGTGAGGGTTAACTATTAAAAGGGGTATATATGCGAAAGCAAATGCTAACTTATTAGTTTGTAACTCAATTAAAAATATCATTTATATATCCATTTGTACATTAGGCAATATATGGCATGAATACATTTTATATACATGGTATATTGATTTGATGCAAAACACTTGCTCTTGAACTTGGTTACATCCCAAAACGTGAAAGTTCCTGTTGCTGAAGATACCATGGACACTGAATACAGGATGGGAATTGAGCTGGTACTGAGGATTAACTCTTTCATAGAATCTGAAGTGCTATGCAAGCTGCCAAGGGAAAAAGGCAATAAATATTCCTATGGAGATGTAAAGCCTATGAGCAACAACAAATATCAGCATGGCAAAATAACCTCAAGGGTAATATAGTGGCACTGAGATCTTGGAGTTACTAACAGCTGTCTAACTGCATTTAAAGCTCCACTCATTATAAGGGAATTGATAACCTTTACTATAAACTAAGCCAATGACCTGTGTAGAACCTCGAGGAGAACTTACTAGTGCCATTTTTATCTGCATCTGCAATTTAAATATATATCCTTATACCCAGACAAATGTAGCTGTCCCTGTCATCAAAACAATGTACTTTTTTCTTTTTGAGCAGACATGGACCATTACAAAAAGCAATAACTGATCAAATACAAAGATCAACTGATCACAGTGTACCCAGCTAAAGCTGACACTCATATGGATCAACTTCTATGCCCAATGCCCAAGTAGTGATGCAGAAGAATGGGGTAAAAGATGAGACAGTATTTTCTAGACATAACTGAGAAATAGCATCCATGATATCTCAACAATAAGGTTGCATAATCCAGACCTGTACAATAACAGCACTACAGACATTTCAACATGGAAA
Organism: Rhynchomys soricoides; assembly: GCA_019843965.1. Classification (NCBI taxonomy): domain Eukaryota; kingdom Metazoa; phylum Chordata; class Mammalia; order Rodentia; family Muridae; genus Rhynchomys; species Rhynchomys soricoides. The sequence continues at coordinate 2,339,500 of JADRCH010007458.1, read as the reverse complement.
TGTGAAAATCTCACAAGACCAGTCCCATAGATGAAGATGTAAAAGCAATCTTATAGAGGTTGAAAGTAGATCACAGGAAATAATCAAACTCAGGACTGAAATCAACCAAATAGAAACAAAAAGAACTATACAAAGAAGCAACAAAACCAGGAGCTGGTTCTTTGAGAAAATCAACAAGATAGATAAACCCTTAGCTAGACTAACCAGAGGGCACAGAGATAGTATCCAAATTAATAAAATCAGAAATGAAAAGGGAGACATAGCAACTGAAACCGAGGAAATGAAAAAAATCATCAGATCCTACTACAAAAGCCTATACTGAACAAAATTGGAAAATCTGGATGAAATGCAAAATTTTCTGGACAGATACCAAGTGCTAAGGTTAAATAAGGATCAGATAAGCCATCTAAACAGTCCCCTAACCCTAAAGAAATAGAAGCAGTCATTAAAAGTCTCCCAACCAAAAAAAGCCAGGACCAGATGGTTTTAGTGGAGAGCTCTATCAGACCTTCAAAGGACACCTAATACTAATACACTTCAAACTATTCCAAAAAATAGAAACAGAAGGAATACTACCTAACTCATTGTATGAAACCACATTTACATTTATACCTAAACCACACGAAGATGCAACAAAGAAAGAGAACTTCAATACAATTTCCCTTAGGAACATTGATGCAAAAATACTCAGTAAAATTCTTACAAACTGAATCTGAGAACATGTCAAAATGATCATTAACCATGATCAAGTAGGCTTCATTCCAGGGATGCAGGGATGGTTCAACATATGGAAATCTATCAGTGTAATCCACTATATAAACAAACTCAAAGGGAAAAAAAAACATGATCATTTCATTAGATGCTGAAAAAGCATTTGACAAAATTCAACATCCTTTCATGTTAACAGTCTTGTACAGATCAGGAATTCAAGGCTCATACCTAAACATAGTAAAAGCAATATACAGCAAACCAGTATCCAACATCAAACTAAATGGAGAGAAACTTGAAGCAATCCCATTAAAATCAGGAACTAGACAAGGCTGCCCACTCTCTCCTTATCCTATATAGTACTTGAAGTTCTAGCTAAAGCAATTAGACAACAAAAGGAGGTCAAAGAGATACAAATTGCACAGGAAGAAGTCAAAATATCACTATTTGCAGATGATATGATAGTATACTTAAGTGACCCCAGAAAATCCTCCAGAGAACTCCTAAACCTCATAAACAACTTCCGCAAAGTGGCTGGATATAAAATTAACTCAAACAATTCAGTTGCCTTCCTCTATTCAGAGGATAAACAGGTTTAGAAAGAAATTATGGAAATGATACCCTTCACTATAATCACAAATAATATCACATACCTTGGTGTGACTCTAACCAAGCAAGTGAAAAATCTATATGGCAAGAGCTTCAAGTCTCTGAAGAAAGAAATCGAAGACTTCAGAAGATGGAAAGATCTCCCATGCTCATGGATTGGCAGGATTAATATACCACAAATGGCCATCTTGCTGAAAATTAACTACAGATTCAATGCAATTCCCAGGAAATTCTAACTCAATTCTTCATAGACTTAGAAAGAACAACTTAAAAATTCATTTAGAATAACAAAAAACCCATGATAGCAAAAACTATTCTCAACAATAAAAGAACTTCTGGGGGAATCAACATCCCTGACCTCAAGCTGTATTACAGAGCAGTAGTGATAAAAACTGTATGGTATTGATACAGAGACAAGCACGTAGATCAGTGGAATAGAATTGAAGACCCAGAAATGAACCCACACACCTATGAACACTTGATCTTTGACAAACGAGCTAAAACCATCCAGTGCAAAAAGGACAGTATCTTCAACAAATGGTGCTGGTCCAACTGGAGGTCAGCATATAGAAGAATGCAAATTCACTCATTCTTATCTCCATGTACAATGTTCAAGTTCAAGTGGATCAAGGACCTCCACATTAAACCAGATACACTGAAACTTATAGAGGAGAAAGTGGGGAATATCCTTGAACATATGGGCTCAGGGGGAAATTTCCTGAACAAAACACCACTGGCCTATGCTCTAAGATCAAGCATCCACAAATGAGACCTCATAAAATTGCAAAGCTTCTGTAAGGCATAATGCACTGTCAATAGGACAAAACAGCAACCAATAAATTGGAAAAAGACCTTTACCAATCCTACATCCAATAGAAGGATAATATCTAATATATACAAAGAACTCAAGAAGTTATATTCCAGAGAATCAAAATAACCCTATTAAAAATGGGGTACAGAGCTAAACAAAGTATTCTCAACTGAGGAATCTCGAATGTCTGAGAAGCACCTAAAGAAATGTTCAACATCCTTAGTCATCAAGGAAATGCAAATCAAAAGACCCTGAGATTCTACCTCACACCTGTCAGAATGGCTAAGATCAAAAACTCAGGTGATAGCAGATGCTGGAAAGGATGTGGAGAAAGAGTAAGACTCCTCCATAGCTGGTGGGATTTCAACCACTCTGGAAATCAGTCCAGTGGTTCTTCAGAAAACTGGAGATAGTGCTAACTGAGGACCCAGCTATACCGCTCCTGGACATATACCCAGAAGATGCTCCAACATGTATTAAGGACACATGTTCCACTAGGTTCATAGCAGCCTTATTTATAATAGCCAGAAGCTAGAAACGACTGAGAAGTCCCTCAATAGAAGAATGGATCCAGAAAATGTGGTACATTTACACAATGGTATACTACAGAGCTATTAAAAACAATGACTTCATGAAATTCTTAGGCAAATGGAAGGAACTAGAAAGTATCATCCTGAGTGAGGTAACTGAGTCACAAAAGAACACACATGGTATGCACTCACTGACAAGTGGATATTAGACCAAAAGCTCAGAATACCCAAAATACAATTCACAGACCACATGCAGTTCAAGAAGAAGGAAGACCAAAGTGTGGATGTTTCAGTCCTTCTTAGAAGGGGGAACAAAATACAGGAGGAAATAGGGAGAGAATGTGTGGAGCAGAGACTGAAGGAAAGGCCATCCAGAGACTGCCCCACCTTGGGATCCATCCCATATACGGTCACCAAACCCAGATACTATTGTGGATGCCAAGAAGTGCTTGTTGAAAGGAGCCTGATATAGCTGTCTCCTGAGAGGCTCTGCTAGAGCCTGACAAATACAGGGGCAGATACTCACACCCAACCATTGGACTGAGCTCAGGGTCCCCAATGGAACAAATAGAGAAAGGACTAAAGGAGCTGAAGGGGTTCACAACCCATAGGAAGAACAACAATATCAACCAACCAGACCCTCCAGAGATTCCAGGGACTAAGCCACCAACCAAGGAGTACACACTGAGTGAACCATGGCTCTAGCTGCATATGTAGCAGAGGATGGCCTTGTGGGGCATCAATGGAAGGAGAGGCCTTTGGTCCTGTGATGTCTGGATTGATGCCCCAGTGTAGGGTGGGGAGGCGGGAGTGGGTGGGTAGGTGGGGAATATCCTCATAGAAGCAGCAGGAGGAGGATGGTATAGGGGGTTTCTGGAGGGTGGGATGGAAAAAGAGAAATGGGATAACAAATGTAAATAGAGAAACCATCCATTAAAAAAAAAAGAATGATTCCTCTGATGGATTATCCAGCTTCAAATGGTCAGCACTAAGAACATGCACATAGAAACATAGAAGCAACACTAAATGAACTTAGTAGATGGTATGTGTGTATATATGTGTGTGTGTAACACTAACAGAGTCAAATATATATATATATATATATATATATATATATAATTTGTGTGTATGTATGTATATATATATATATATATATATATGTATTAAAGAAGAGGTTATAAAATTTAGAGGAGCACAGAAGAAATTGGGTAGGAGAGAAAAGGGAATAATGTACAGTATGCTTACATGAAATATACAATTTTTTTAAATATAAAAGTAAAAGATTGAAATGATAATCAAAGTGTATTAGAAATAAGAAATTTTAAGAAAGGAATGTAACGAGAGTCTAACTCAAAACAATAAACAGAGATTTATATGCAAATGGTAGGTATGTTTTATTCACCCTGCCATATGTTAGCATATCACCCAATCAAATCATTTCTGATCCTCTCAAGAAAGAAAATTTTGACATTTTGTTTTCAGAGCACATGTTAAAGTCTTAATTGTGCCACAAATTAGATTTATCATATTGTGACCTTTAACCTTTTCCATGTTTTGACTTTGTGACCTGTAAAATGAGGTGCAATAGTGTGCCTGCGTCAAGGTTATAGGGAATGTTGGATTAGGACACCCTTACTGTGTTATACATAATCTGTCTTTGTTCTTCAAAAATGGGAATGATGAGGATGTATTTACTAAAAGAAACGTGCTTACCATGTCTATTTGGCTGTCTGTGAGTCTGGAAGTCTGTTCCTGTCACAGCCTTTTTTTTTTTATTTAAACTTGGGAAGTTACTAGAGACTGATTCCTTTTTGTATCCTTTTGTCTCAGATGTTCAGAAGTCTCCTACGAAGTTAAGCCTCTTATGCGGATTAAGTCAATGACAATATTGATTTAGGTATTTCATGAGCTACCAATTCTAGTTATCATAACCTTTCAAGGAAGTGAAGATATGCCCTGGAAGATTAGAAACTCTCCCATTCTTACTCTGAACAGACTTGTGAACTAATCCAGTGGATGTATATAGTTAGGAATACCATCAGGATCATAAGCTAAAATATTCTGCTTGTATTAAAACTACTTTGAAAGAGTGTGCTGTTGTGAGCCAATAGGGGAAAAAACAGATATTTACATTACTTTGATCAGTTCCTTATCTCTGAAAATATCAATTAACCCGTTCAAATATGAACTTTAAGAAAATATATTCTGATTACATTTACCCCTCCATCCACTCCTCCTAGCTCATCCTCATTGCCACTTCCATCTGGATCCATTCCCTTTCTGTCTTTCATCAGAAAAGAACAGACTTCTAAGAGCATACATAAAAGTAAAGGTCATCACTAAAAGAGAAAAATAATCAAATGTTTATTGTACAACATGGTTGATAAAAGGCAGTAAGACAGTCTTTGCCCTCAATTCTTGGTAGGGCAGTTAAACAAACAAGTAATTACAATTTATAGTCACTATTTCTATGAACTATACTTCCACATTGGAGTGGCATTGAACAAAACCTGCATAGGAAAAGGGAAGACATTTCAGAGCACATAGGGAACCAGGCAAGGTCTGAGAAGTATGTAGCTGTATAAAGAGAGAGAACAAAAGGGTCTACAAGCAGTGCTTTAGCCAGTGATGAAATGCTATCAATTCTAGAAATATTAAAGAGCCATGGATGATTATGGCTGTAAGGTTAGTAAGTATGTGACTGTATGAGGTATACTCTATGGGCATGTGGAAGTATGCTTACTATTTTAATTGAGGTGTATTAATTTTAACCCAAAGATAGATTTCAGTGCTGTAGCAGAAATTTAGCTTCCAAAGGAATTTTAGTTCCAAAGAAAAGTTGGCTCCCAAGAAATGATTGGTAGAGATAGAGTGGCTTCAAAGAATCATGCCTGAAGCAGGTTGGAGAGTAAGAGGAACCAATGGAGAAGATTGTAGCGGAAGATATGTGTGAGACATTACTCAGTTTAATTCAATCCAATTTCAATTCCAATTAAATTCAATTTATTCAGGAAATCTTACTAAGTGTTGATTCTGTGGTGACACTGTGCTAAGCTAGCAAAGAAAAGAGCAATTTCCACGCAAATTCCTGCTAGTTCAATATTCCTTATATTATACAACACTGAATAATTTGCCATGAAATACAGGAAAGCCAGTGTTTTAATTTTCTGATCCAAATTACTAAATATTTTCAAAATCTCCAACTGGTGAATTATTGACCTATATTGAAGTGTCTTGTTACTCCATAGTGTTGGCTTGTTATATTCCACGTCCTTTAAGGACATGGCAAGGGAAAAAGACTTGGAAATGCTTGTTACATCTGGAAGCTTAGAAAACATTCTATAAATGGAAGACAAAGATTTTCCCTCTGTGTAAGTTCTGTGGACATGTAAAATGTGTGGACCATAAAGTGCATATGGAATTTAGAGGACAATTTTGTAAAATTGTTCACCAGGCTTGCCTGGTAAGGATGCTTATGTGGTGAGCCATCTCGCTGTACCAAAGAAATCTTCTGGTTGTCTCAAAATCGAATAGCCTTACCTGAACCTCATCAAAACAGTAATTGTCAAATTGAATTCAGGCAAACATTGTATAAGGAAAGAACATTGTTCTTATATGGTGAGGGGTGAAAAATTAACAAAGCATATGTTACGACAAAAGATTGGTGATGTCATTGAACTAGAATATAATTCTGTATAGCATTTTAGGGGAGCTGACTTAGTGGGGTTTTACAAAAATCCTTGACACCTTATTGTAATTAACTTTTAAGTGCTTTGAACTTTTGTTCTGAATTTGCATAATAAAATTATTTTTATGTGATCCTTTTTATAGCTTTTGTGCTTTTAATATTTATTTTAGCAAAGGCTTAATTGATTTTTTTTAAGATTATTAGAAATCTGTTCCATTTGTTGAAGTATTTTTCTTTTTTCTTTATTTTTGATACTTTATTTACATTTCAAATGTTTCCCCCTTTCCAGATCTCCCCTTTGGAACCTCCTTATGCCCTTCCCCTCCCCCTGCCTCTATTGGGGTATTCCCCTACCCACCCTCCCACCCACCCAAACACTCTTGTCTTCCCTCCTTGGCATTCCCCTATACTAGGGCATCTAACACCCTCAGGCCCAAGGGCCTCTCCAGTTGAAGTATTTTTCTAATGGCCTTCTTACTGCATCTAGATGCCATGAAATCCTAGATCATATTGAATCCAGAGTCTTTTGTGATTCCTTCCAATGCTCTTACCAAAGTATACTTCTAACCAAGTAGCTTCAAAACTTATATTCAAAATCAAATAGCAATTGCACAACTCATAAACACATGGAACAAGAGCTGTAATTATACATAAAAGATAATCATGTTAGTATATAATATATCTGTAATCCACAAGACCCCCATATATCAGAGAGGGTCATTTAGTTGTGATATTTTCCTTTCCATTTACCCTTAGCAGCTAGAATGAATAAGAATAAAGCAGAATAGAAAGCCACTTGTGAGCTTTCAGGCAATGTGTACTGACTTGATTTTTGAATACCATCTAGAGTTCAGTCTTATAATACAAAACAAAGCAAAAATACTAAAGCAACTTTCTTCCACACATATTTAGTCTGAAATTAATTTTCCATCCAGATACATGTTCATATATTAAAAGCATGAGAAAAATAGGACACATAGAATGGCTTTGTCAGTGAGTTTTAAACTAAACCTTATTGTGAACTTATGAATATACATTTTAGTTATACAATTGCTACATTTAAATTAACTTTATTATATGAGAACAGATCACATAGCAAGATGATCAAATATTCTTCTTTGGCCATATAGACAAAATACTCAGTGTGTTGCCACCTTTTTTATGAAGAGTGAAAACAAATGTATATAGTGATGATACTTGAGGGTTTTCTTTTGAAATTCTGTAAATAATTTTAAATTTTAATAAATCAATTTTCCAATAAATATATATGGAATGTATATTATGTGCCAAATATTGTTCCAGTCTCTAACCTAAGTTGTAAAAGCATGATAGGAGGAACATAGCACCAACCATGTGCTTGTATTTTTAAAGAAAATTGATCAGATATGTGCTACCATCCATTGAAGTCATGTACTGTATCTGCCAATCCTCAGTGTGGCTTGGAAAGAATACACAGACTGGGTATCTTGGCTGTCTATTACAGTTACAATGCTCCAGGAAGCAGATTTATTGCCTTCTTTCCAAAAGGTGGTGTGAAAGAAACCATAGAGAAACAGACTTTGCCAGCCACTAGTGTTCAGCAAGCAGAGTCGGAGCTCAGAGAACTTTGGATGGAAAGCTACAACACTAAGAGGAGGCATTAGTATTCCTGCCTGAATTTCACATGCTAGTCTATAAAGGTTCTGTTTTGTTTTGTCTTTTGTTATAATATACAAGTGTGTCTTGCATAAGAAAATGCAACCAATAGAATAAATTAGAGTGTAATTGTATTATAAATTGATTGCCCTTATTACTTCATACATCCATATACAATTAGTGAATAAATGATAGAAACACATGTATCCATACAGATAAAATGTACAACACAGTTATGAACTTCTTGTGGCCATTCTCTTTATCAAAGTCACAGATTGTAGTTTTCCAATTAGTGAAGGTGATCTTAGATCATATCTATTGATTAATCTGGGACGCCATTAGCATTTAGCTTGGTTAGATGTCAATGTGATAATTTTTTAAGTGTTCATGAGACACTGAACTTGAACCATTCATGAGAAGACATAATTGCACTCTAGTAGTGAATCTTTGTAAATGTCTCAGCAGCAGCTTAGAAAACGAGTCTTAAGGCTTGAGTGTATCCTTACTAAATTTTTTTTTTGTCTTTGAGCTCATTTCTAACTGCCTTTTATTCCATTACATAAAAGACACAAAGGATCATCTGCTCAAACAGACTCAAGAGTAATAAAATTAAATATTTCATGTGGTACAGGAAGGAGTGGTGTCAAAATAGCACTGCATATGCTTGAGTTTATACTGACGGGACAGCAGAAGCCTCAGATTTTGTTATAAAGGCTTCAAATGAGAATGTTTCCAATGTTTCAAGGGACTCAAGATTTATCTTCTGTCACCTCTTACCAATTCAGAATTATAATGAGAATGAAAATTGCTAAAAATAAATAGAAATTATTTGTATTGGTGTCAGTTCTGCCTCACAGATGACCAAAAAAGATGAATAACAGTTTTCTGACAGGGTGATTTCCTGACAGGACATGTTAGAATACTTCATACTTATGCTACCACAGATATCTAAAACCATTTTTGACTGTTTGAATGAATATCAGGCTAGATTTTAAAATGCCAACTCTGAAGCCTCCTCAAACCTTTATAATAAAGGAGAGGAAGCAGGAAATAGGGGTGTAATTCAGTGCACATCACGAACTAAAATCCATGGTGCCATGGAGGTTCCTGTTATCTAGAACCAAATCCTTGCCTTTTTGCTTGGCTTTTCAGGTTTGGTAATGGCTTCCTTCATTATCCCACTAGCTTTTACTTTTTATCTTCGGCAGGGTCTCTCTGATTCAGCCACACTGCCTATTCTTATTTTCATTCAAATTATTCATCTTACCCTGGTCGATGGGTCTTTGTCCAAAATGTATAATGAACGGGCCCCAAAGGGGGTGCGAAGGTGGAAACAAACATTTTCCCCTCAATCTTCACAGTCTGAGACAAACATCTATTTTGCTCCTTCCCTGTAGCTAAGGCAATTCAGCAGAAACCAAATTACATGCCCCAAAAGAGAGTAGTTTTGCTGCCCAGGGGACAGCCATTTATGTGACACTTAGCCACAGAACCAGTTTTTATCTTCTCAAATTATGTGTATCCTCAAAGGAAATACACAATTCCCCTGAACAAAATTATTGAAGAAGCAAACACCAGCATTATCTCTTGTATTGGTGTGTGGGTTTTCATCTAGATTAAATAAGAAATATTAAAAGTTAGGACACAGCATCGAGCAAAGTAGGCTTATGGCCAGAGAATGCAATATAAGAGTTACCTTTGAGAGTAAAAAGCAAGCCAGAATTGAGAAACTGACTTGTTTTTTCTTTGCTTTGAAACTCAAAGTTATAATTGCAACTGTAAAATATATCTACAATGAACTATATGCTGTTGTTTTCTAAAGTTAATTAAATTCTTTATGTACAGAAGTTCTTCTGTCAAACTTTGCCCAATTAAGTAACCTATGTCATTTGCTACTAAATTGACATCTAGAAGGTCATGTGCTGTACTCCTACATGAATCATTAAAAGGAAAATGACAGTATTACAGAGATAATGCCCTTCAAAACTCTGTCTGAAGGTGTAATATCTAGGCTGTGCCACTACAAACATATGCCATTCATTTTCTACTTACTTGTTTTTCTTTTTCGAAACTGAGTTTCAAATACACTTGTATAATGTGTTAAAATTTGCATCCATCAAAATGAATATGCACAAATAGTTATGTAAGGAGATACTAGTTTGTTTCTTAAAACAATTTACCAAACATCTTTATTTTAGATTTGGCAGTGGTGGTAAACTTCCCAGTTGAGGATAACAGTAGTATATCAAGATGACATAATGTCAGTGGAAGGTGAGCTTCAGAGATAGAGTTCCTTGCTTGGTAGCTTTGTATCTTTGCAGACTTGTATCTTCTTCTATTACTAAAGTTTGGAGGACTATAGATACAGAAAGTCTTCAAGGGCTTCCTAAATCCTATGGAATTTTAGGCAAATAGTATGTCTGTGTGCATGTTTTCCTGAATAGTCTCAGGGATTTAATGAGACACTTAAGGCAACCCCACCATACTGAAGAAATATGACTCTAGGCTTTGAGAAACAGTGAAAGATAATGCAAAAATGTTATTATCAAATTTGTAATCTCCAAAGGCCATTGGTAACAACAAGAAAGAAAACTTGGTTTCCCCAGTATTTAGAATAAAATTTAACATGCACAATATGTAGCTTATAATCTCTTAAATCAGTTTCATAGAAAGGCACTCCAAAAAATAATTATGGGATTTCCAATCTCATTTTGGCACTATATTTTTTTGGGAAAACATGTTTTAAAATAAAAAATTCTGCTTAAACCTTTGACCACAGTGTGGACATATTCTCCTATAGATGAATCTAGAAGTATTTTAAAAAGTGTACGTGTTGGTCAGTGAGCCCTGTTGTGTGCCTGAGCTCTGTTAGGAACATAATCTGTGTGGCTATAAAAATAGCTGCTATTTTAAAAACTAAATCTTAGATATTTGTAAAACTAACCCTCAACATTTGAAATCAATAGAAATTTAAAATAAAAATAGAAGTCACTATGGCTATTTCCACATCCTATCACTGAAATCTAAACTATATATATCCACATTGCAGAGCATCTAACATCAATGATCATTCTCATTCTCATATACTCATCTTTGATTGGATCTCATTTAAGCTCCACATATGCATGCAATTTGCTAAGTCCTAAAACCCTTTCCCTATTCCTGCAGCTCTTGCTTACATTTACACATTCAGCAGATGACCTCAACTCTTTTTTATCCAATGGAATGGGAGCACTAAAATATGACCTTTTTAAATGACTTGCCATTCTAGCTTGGAATCTACTTTCTATTACAAAAGATGCAAAGAATATCCCCTTAGGAGATATTAATTTTCATCGTGGGTATGGTTCTTCAGAGGTTGCCCATCCTCAAGAAGATGGTCCTACACACATACACATACTAACATCGCTGAGTGGATTCAGCAAGAACAAAACAAAGGAAGTAATGAAGTTGGGAATCAATATTGGGAAGAGGGATGGGGTAGAATTAGAACACAGGAAATGGAGGGTTAATTTAACCAAAACCCAGTGTATGCATATATAGGTTTTTTAAAAGGATAAAAAAGTTAAAATTCCCTCTACCAGGGTTCCTAGTGTAGTCTCTTCTATAGTATTAGACATTCAGTTTCATTTATTCTCCTACTCTTTATGATATAGGCCTTCTCTGAGATCACTGGATATGGTTGTCAGTGGATCCAAATCTCAAATGTTTATTGGAACCACCCCAAACCACTGAGGAGACTCTTTTCAAATGCCTAAGTTCCTCCTGAGTGTTTTAAATATCTAATCAAATGGGATACTCTCTGGTAGAAAGTTAGCATTGATGTGCTCAATTATCCTTTGTCAATTTTTCATCCTGCTCTGTTAATTCTGAAGTTTCAAAAAATATTAGTCACCCCTTCTTGTTGAGAAATCACATCAGTAAGTTTATGCAATGTTCTGTATTTATATTCTCTGACATCTCAAAATCGCCATTCTACTGCTCATTGTCTTAAATGAATATATCATCAAGCTATCATGCTAGCCTTTCATTCTGGCTGTACACATTTTCCTGCATTAGTACAACTTTACAAGTAGTGTGCGTGTGTGTGTGTGTGTGTGTGTGTGTGTGTGTGAGAGAGAGAGAGAGAGAGAGAGAGACAGAGACAGACAGAGAGAGAGAGAGAGAGAGAGAGAGAGGGAGGGAGAGGGAGAGAGAGAGAGAGAGAAAACCAGTTGAATGTTGATATGTTGATAGAAATTCTATCCACAAATCATGTTGGGTAGCACGGATAGCTTGATAGTATAAAATATACACACATATACAAATGCCTTCACACAAATACAATCATTGACACTTCCTTGAACTTTATCTCTGAAACTTATAAAATTTATGCTACATATTTCTACCACAATCATTGGCATAATTCACCAAGTCAAGTAAGTATACATTTCTAGTTTCTAGATCCCCTTATACTGTATACTTTACATGTCTACCTTCCCAGGCAAACTCTGATTCTTTGTTTTGTTTTGTTTTTGATTGATGGCAAGAACCATTGGTTGCTCATCAGTGAAATTTTAGAATTTCATAGAGGATTTGCTACAGTCATATCACAGTCTAGAAATGTATTTCTTTGTTTACAATTCTAGTTGATTGGCATATGATGTATGGTAGAATACGTGACATTACAGCTGGTCTCCCTAGGCAAGGAAGTAATGATTGATTATGATTCTGTCCTGCTGTGGAACAGGTAGAGGGAGTCATGGCACATGTGTTAAGGACACTCTGTTCCAATTTTAGATGCTCTGTTCAAAAAAAGTGAACACATTTTCATAAGCAACGTTACCACTTAAAAGACATGAGCCAATTGGAATTGTTATTAAATAATTGGACTAATTCTCTTTTAGACTCTAAGCTGTTCTACAGCAGTCATTATAACTCCTTATGGTAGAAATTCAGGACAACTATAAGCATAACATGCTCACGGCAGAAAAATCATTATGTATGATCAAATGCTGTTGAAAATCTCATTTTATAGATCTTGTTACCATTATATTACTCCTGCCATCTGTGATCTCTTCCCCATAAATATGGATCCTGAGATTAAGAGTTCTTTCAAAAATTTTGTAGGAACTGTAATCCATGTCATGTACATATATACAAAGCATAGCTCAAACTATGGATAAGTGCTTTAAATAAGAAAGGAAAAATGTGCTTTGCAATTTTGGGATTCTATCTACCCCCTTGAACATAATATGGCTTAAACAACTTCTGCAGTGCGATGAAGTAGCTCATTAACCTGGGTCAAGGAATGGGAAAATTACAATCATGAAGGTACATTTACTCCAAGGAGAATGTCACCTACTTAGAACTATAGCCCTGTGACATACTCGATACTAAATTAGTGTTCATATATAAGTGAATAAATTAAAGGCCAGCAGTAGATGATAGACGATTCGCTTTGTAATCACAATACATACAAATAGGCAGTTTGGATGTTTTCCACCAGATAAAATTGTAATCCACCAAACAACAAGCAACTAAACACCATATTAGGAGAAAAATAAACCATAAAAGAACAGGATATAGAGCAAAAATGTCACCTTTACTGTTTTAAGAGTGTTCAGTACTGTATGAGCTGTAACTGGTTTTTACCGTGCCTCCTTTGTCCTGCACTGGCCATGTTCCCTCATAATTAACTTAGAGGAAAATGGCTACACTCAAAACTAATATCATCCATATTAAAGCCATAGAAAAATTAGTGTAAGTAAAATATTTTCTTATGTTTACTTTTCCATATTTACATTCGTAGATTTCTGGGGTACTTGAAACTACCTTTGGATGTGGGCATACTTGGGAACAGTTGCCAGCCATTCTACTTCCAGAAAAGTCTATTCCTTCTATTCAATCTGCCACAAATCATACACTAAGCCTTCTAATAGATATTTATCCTGTTTTAGAGAACTAATAATAGTATATTATTGTCTATCTTTTTATTCAAAGACTTTTGAAAGATTAAACTACCAAGCAACAACAAGAAATATCATTAAAATTCAGCAATCAGCATGCACTTGGACAGGAGAGTTACTGAGGTGACAAAGCTGAAGTATTTCTTCAGTATTTAGCAAAAGTTATCCCTGAACACACACTAACAACAATAACAACAACAACAACAACAACAACCCACTGATTTCTCTGACAGATTAAAACAAAGAAACCATTCATGATAAATTATACAGCGTAGCATTTATCTTTTACTAATGCTATTCAAAGTGAAAAGGCTTTTTTTTTTTTTCTTGGTTATAAATTCCTTGTCAACCACTGGCCATTGGAACATAAAGAAGCTGCCAAAATTGTCCGCAGAAATGAAGGTAATCTGAGTAGTTTTAGTTTGGCAGTGCTTTCACACTTGTGATAGCAGTTGATCCGTATCATGACCTCCTGGTGTAGGTGTGAATAGATAGCACAGTATATAAAGAATGGTGTTTGTTTTCTTCATTGCTGATCTAAAACCAAATGACTTTCTGAGACTCTACAATCCATGGTCTCTCTAAAGCGTATTATATGTGATAAATACATACAATTTTATCTGTCCCTCTAAAAAATAAGTTGGGCTCAGCTATACCTAGATTAATGCAAGTTACAAATACTGGCATGCATTTTTGACAGCTAATAATGTTTTCTCTGATTTACAGGTAGTGCTGAAATAAAATAATAATGTAGATTCTAGACGTTACAGAAAAGAAAATTGAACTTTTTTTTTTTTTTTTGCTTAATATAGGATAATGCATTTCTCTTCAAAGGGGGCAGATATTTCTTTACAGGTGCCTCTATAGATCAGTAAGAAAGCATATAAGATCTCAAGTTTTCAGACTTTCGGCTTTCTAAACATTTAGCTTTTAGCTTAGATAAATCAGTTCACTAAAGAATGATGCTGGATGACAATGTAAGTACATTCCAACTGTGTCTGTGTCAGTTCACAGATGATAGATTCAGGTTTTTGTCCCTTGCCTTTCTAGTTCCACCCTATGCACGTTCCCTGAATGAGCTCACCTATCCGTGGGCATATTTTAGGAACTAATGTGATCAGGCCTGCTTTTATCCTTGGCCTCAATCTATCTTTGAACGCAAATGTTGCATCTTCAACAACCTTTTGGATGATCCATCTGCTGTCATGCCAGCATTGTAAACTTATCATCCATTTATTATCAAACTGATCACCATCCTCACAATTTCTAAAACTTGAAACTGTAGACTGATTTTTGACTCTGCTTTGTTTTGAAAATTCAACCAGCAATCAGTTACCCCAAGTTATTTCACTTACATTATATAAACAGTTCTTGAGTGTTTATATTCTCTTTTTTAGCTATGATTTTTCTCTTCATGCCTTTTTTTTATATTTGTGGTAACTGTGATCTCATAGATTCCACACACTCCGATATTCAGTTATGTTTTATTATAACTACTCTTCTCTTAAACCTTTACAATTCTCTTGTGGACTTTACATTACAAAACATGAAATCTGTGAGTCCATTGTCCAGTAACTCACTGTTATCCACAGCTATATCTTAAGACCACCAGTGAATGCTTGGAACTTTCAATAATGCTGCATCATATTACAAACCCATATATAAATTTGTATGCATACAGACCTATAATAGAGTTTGATTTGTAAGTAATAAGAGACCAACAACAATAACTAACAACTGAAAAAATACTACAATAAAAGATGCCTCAGTAGGGTCTTTCTGACTGAAAATTTCTCAGTTGTTTGTATTCATCCCTCTTGTGAGGCTCTGGATGATGAAGTAAATGACACAGTGATAAAACAAAAACAAAAACAAAAACAAAAGCAAAAAATCCAAGGACTAAATATGTGGTGTTAGGTCAGGAGGAGGGTCATCTTCTTTGAGTGGTCTTGAGTAACTGAGCTATCATAGATAGAGTCAGTGGCTTTAGGTCAGGCAGTAGACAACATTCATGGTTTGGCATACTTGGTAGATAAAGTTATTTTGTTTTGTTTTCCCCATAGGGCACTCTTAGAAGAATAGTTTAATTATAAATTATCCTTTTGATTATTTTATTAAGAATGCATTTCACTGATATTTTCATCTATCTGAAAGTCAAAATTTATTAAATAGCAATAAATTCCAAAACTTTAGCAGCTTAAACAAGAGAACACTGTCATTTTACCTTGCTTGTCTCTCTCTGTAGCCCTGCTGAGGTAAATGCTGGTTCTTCTACTTCAGTCTTCTAAGGTTTGATTTCTAATTTTAATTTTTATTCCTTGAAATTTTCATATATACATACAATGCATCCTGATGGTATTCCCCTGTCTCTCTTTCCCTCCAACTCTGCCTAGGGTATTCTGTTTTTAATTTTTTGAATGGAGCTTAAGGAATGTTAGTGTGCGAGAAATAGTCAGTAACTTCCAACATTGCATTATGTCCAGATTAAGTTTACCATTATAAATGATCTAGGACTAGGAATAAAGCTCAGTGGTAGTGAACATGCCTACTACATGCAAAGCCCTGGTGTAGGGTTCCAGCACTATGAAAGAAAAAATTCTTTTTCAAAAGCTGAACCAAGAAGACTGAGCACTAAGTTAGTATATGTAGCCTTGAGGGACTAAATAATGTCCTAGTGAAGGGACAACCTTGAAATATTAATTTTTACAATGAACTGGTTTAGGAGGGCCAAGTTCCTGTTACACTGTTATTTGGGCTTTAACTTTCAACCCTTCCCTTTCCAAATACTGTTTTTTACTTCTGGGGTAACACATTTATAGAATCATACCAGAAACAAGATGACTGCCACCCCCACTTTCTGATTATTTTGCCAGATCATTGAAAGATTAATTTGTTTTGTTGTTGTTGTTGTTGTTGAGAGAGAGAGAGAGAGAGAGAGAGAGAGAGAGAGAGAGAGAGAGAG
>JADRCH010007458.1:2272852-2322599 GCA_019843965.1 Rhynchomys soricoides | reverse complement strand
GAGAGAGAGAGAGAGAGAGAGAGAGAGAGAGAGAGAGAGAGAGAGAGAGAGAATATGAGAGTTTGCTGCTATGCATTCTATACCTGGCTTTACCATGCCCTCTGTAGTATACTGATATGGTACTGAGTTAATGTGTTCTACCATCTTTATGGCTTAGTGCTTCACCAGCTCTTTAATGAACAGTTTCCATTGAGCATCTTCTTAGAGACAGATTAGTTTTGTTGTACTCAAAGCCTGCTGTGGGTGAGTCTGTTCTCATTATTCTCCTCCCATCTACGACACATGCAGTGGTGATTCTCATCACTAGAAACAACCTCTCCAGCATTTTTTATTCTTTTCAGTCCAAGACTATTCCTGAATCTGAATCCCCACTCCTAACTTTTAGCAAATGACTTTGTGTTGCTTATTTCTTATGCAAGTCTTCCTGTAGGTTCAATGCTTTCTGGCATAACGTGTTCCAGAAGTCAGAACAAATTTTTCTGCTCATATCTTTTACTCACAAATTTGAGACATTTTCTCTCTTAACTAAGCACATATCATGCATCTGACTGTAACTTATACATTTCTATGTGTAACTTTAAAACTAGTATGAATTTCTTTTCCTTTCTCCATAATTTCATAGATTTGTTTGTACTGTAGTTCTAGCAACCTCATCGTATATTTTTTTCTTTCCTTTTAAATCAAGATATCTTACCTTTTCATTTAAAGGATGGTTTTCATTTATTGTTTTGGGGTGGCTTTTATATTTGACAGCATTCTATTCTTACACTTTGGAGTAGTTATTAAGTAGATTACTTGAGTACAAGCCATGTAATGCCATCTACATTATCTCTTAACTAGAGTTCTATGATAACTAAAGGGAAGATATCATACATAATACAAATAAACTGAACAAAGTGATGATTCTTACCTGTGGTGGGACACAGATGATAGGTGGACAACATAATTAGGCTAGTCAGCATGGTTTGTAATCAAAAACTTAAAAATGGTTTATTTCTGAAAATTTTCCTCTTTTTATTTTGTGTACCTTGGTTATGTAACTAAAATCCATTGGAAAGTCATGCCATGCGTGGGGAGGCTATTTCAAAAGCACTTACCACAAAATTGTACTGATTAGTTTGTATAGCAATGTTATCCACCACCTATGAGTTTCCAAGAAGCATTAAATTTTCACCTCCAACATAGGACTCAAGGTATGGTTAACATTACATGCTAAACAAAAGCTAGTTGCTTAAAATACTCTATAGAAAGGAAGCTAGCATGACATTAGAAAAGAAAACCTGTACTCATTCTAAATTTCATTTGATCACCCTGCGCAGAGACAAAATGTGAGGCTGGCTTTCTCAATTCAGACTTAGTATAACATTATTCATACCTTTAAAGTCATAACCAGTCTATGAGCCTATTCCACAACCCACAACTTCTTCTGTAAAGGCAAATTTACTGAGAAATATTTTAATGGATCTAAACAGTTTTAAAAGAGAAATAGAGACTCCAAATATTGATAAAAAGAAAATGTTGCCAAGAGGGAGGTGGTTAGCCGAAGACATGAAAGATTAAAGTGAATTCTTTGAAAAGATGGGTACAAAACTTTTCCAGTTTTATTGAAATGTAAATGAATAATACAGTTGATATTACAAATGTGAATGTATATTTACATGTCAGTGTATATTGAACTATTGACTGAATTTAGAGTTTTGTCAATGTAAGACTGTAATAATAATTTAGAATGCAGTAAGTTTAATTTGTAATAATGCACCTGACATAGTAATAGTTAACAAGAAACTTCTAATATATGCTGCCACATATATTATCAAATAGGGAAGTCATAGGACATATATGTAAATTTTACAGAAAAACAGAGACCAGTAAAGAAATCATAATCCCCATCCTCATTAAGTATATAGTACAGAAAGAAAATCCACAGTGAGAGTGAGTCATATAAATAAAATATGATCATACATCATGGAAGAAGAGATCAATCATCTACATAAAGCAAAAGTTTGGTGATAAAGTCACAGTGAGAATTGAGAGTAAAGGATGCTTTTAAGTTAAGCTGTGAATGATAGTTGAACAGAGATAAAGGGAGACAGTAAGGATGGGCATTCCCAGAGTCCAAGAGTTTGTACATGGAGATGTAGCTGGGTGTAGAGTCTTTACTCTACATGCATAAGACATACAGCTCTATCTAGTGCATCTTTTCTATCTCTCTCCCCACCCCCAATTTTTTTTTCTGCCGGGAAATAGGTAACAACACAGTAAAAGGGTAAAAGGCGATGAAAGGAAATACAAGCAGATTAGTTAGATTTATTTTTTAAAATCTCAGTGAGATACAGTAAGAGTACATTTCAGATGCAGAGATCAATTTTGCTGGATGAAGCAATGTGTACACAGAGAAATTTTGGTGGCTCACTGGAAGAGGGCAATCATGAACATGGAATTGAGGGTGTTAGAATGATTCCCTTCCTTTCAGTTATACAGAATTTAGAGTAACTAATATTTCAATTCTAACTAATCAATTTGGAAATGTCCATCAGGTAATTGCATATTTAAAACTGTAATTGATGAGCAAGGTTAAAGCAGAATTAAAATGTAAATTTGGAAATTTCCCCAAATAGGTGTGATCACTGAATTCATTTGAACAAAACCCTTTGGAGGAATCATACAGGCATCAGAAATCTCCAATGGGCCTTTTAACATTGTAAATTGATAGACAGGTTTTAAATCCAGGTTTTCTAAGATGGGTTCTGAGAGTTTGAATTTTTTAGTAAATTCTCAGTTGATGCTGATATTACTGAGTCAGGGGTATACAACTTGAGGATCACTCTCCCAGATAAATAAAACTGTTTAAAAATAATATCAGTATGACTTACCCCTAACAAATAATCTGTGCTAATGTGAATATATGTTTGTATATTGTTACCTGAAAAAAATAGAAATTTTACTTCTATCTCCCTAATTTTATTAGAAACCATTATGCCTTCCATAAGTGAGAGACTAGAGTAGCCAAAAAAAATAGATTACAAAATACATCTGTGTGGTGTGGGTTGTTTTTTTTTTTTTTTTAAAGAAACTCTCAACGTTCTTCATTACCTTGTAAGCTATGCTGCAAAACCTTTCTACATTCTTTCCACAGACTTCCTAGCCCCTTGTTTGGGTGGTCTCTACTAGCCTGTGTCACATTTTCAGCAGCCAAATATTTCTTTGAGACTTCTGTCCCATATGGGCAATGGCTTGAAAAGCACTTAGCTGTTTACTTTACGTCTTACTATAAATTATTTAATCCTTTAGTCTGTAAATGGCTATTTGTAGGATTAGACAAATTCTGAAAGCTCCGATAAGAGGATTGTTGCATCCAAATTCACACATAATCCGTAAAAAGCACATGGAACCTACAACCTCAGCTGGGTGTGCATGTGGAACAGATTAACTGAGCATATGTAGACAGTAGGAATTATTAACCAGTTAGCACTGGCAAAATTGTTTTTGACACATAGGTTTATGTGTATAAATATTCATTACTGAAAAGTAATATTAGTTATAAAAATCCAATAAAAACCTACCTTGAGTAGATTTCTCCATGTCTTTCCTCTTTCTACTCTGGCTATTGTAATTCCTCCTCAGCTCTTGGTTATACTCATGCAGAGTTTCCCTGGAGTTGAATGACTGCCTTGGTTTTCTCCCATCTTCACTCTCATCAGAAGAACTGGTATAAGCTAGATCCATTTCATGCTTGACTTTGGACAGAGGCTGATAAGGTTTGCAGTCTGTTTGCTCCATCTCTGATTAAGCAAGCTGAGTTTCAGGAAAAAGGATCAGGAAGTTCTTTAATGAAAACAGTCCTGGAAGAGAGTGAAAAACAGGAGCCTTTTTAGATTTGTCGTTTTGCAAGGAAACACATCTGGCAGATTCACAATTGGCCTGCTAATGCTATCAAAGGAGTAAAGCAAAAGACAAAGTGCATGACAAGAAGCTAGCCGGAGGCAATAATAACACCCTGCTCTACATGCATACATTCTCAAGCATTTAGGAAGCTAGAGGTTGTAGCGTCAGAAAATGCTCAAATTAAAAGAAGAATAGTTTACAAAAGTATTTGCATTGGAATGCAAACAAAGGGCAATATTACTTTGGTATGAGAGTGTGTTTTTAATGTTAAAGACTGTGGTTACATTAGAAAACATTATGGGACTTGGAAGTGGCCAGGAGTATAAATATTAACCTAGCATAGCTAGCTCACCTTTGAAATGAATCTAGTGAGAAAAATACATTCACAAAGACTTGCTCTTCGCCTCTGGTTTAATATTACATTTAAGACTGGGACTCTGAGGATGCGAAGGGCTCTGAATGTGGAGAGACAGCCACCAAAGTTCATGAAATAAAGTGTGCTTGAGGGGACTGGACTTCTCGTATTTATATTGTGGCTTTTGAGTCTCAGGCCTGCAGAGCATTTTTAATGACTTAGGTGGTGGCAAATTTTTGTTTGTCATAGTACTGAGAGGATATAAGCAACATTTCTAGTGACTACACTGGTATAGGAACAGCAGGATCTAAATTGGGTTTGTAAGCTACAATATTGAGCATCATGATATATCACTGGAAAAGCCTCCCTTTCCCCCAATGCTGAGCTAGGAGCTCCAGAAGCTCTTAGGGCTAGTAAAGACATTAGCTGCCCTACTTATCACAGACAGTTTGGGATCAAGGCCATTTAAGATGTCAAAGTCCTCAGGAACATTAAAAGTCCTGTTTGGTTTTTTGTTTTGTTTGGTTTTTTTTGGTTTTTTGGTTTTTTTAGCTTATTTCTTTACATGTATTTTTCTATCATTTTTGTCCTACAATAAATCTGCAACTTGTTTCTTTCCTATAATGCTTAAATATGCAGTTTGAAATCAAGTATTGATTCCTTCATTTTTGTCATCACTTCACCCAGTTTGTTTATTTGTAGTTTCAGACAGGGTTTCACTTTGTATTTTAATATGGCCTGCAACTCACTATATATCCTAGGCTGGCTTCAATTGTACTGACTCTGTGTCTTAGCCTCTTAAGTACTAAGATTTCTGGTGTGAGCTGCCAGGCTTGGCTTCCATAGGCATTTCTGAGGAAAGGCCTTACTGTGTAACTCAAACTCATCTCAAATTTATTATCCTCCTGCCTTAGCATCACAAGGACTGATACTACTTCTCTTGAACCTCAGGAATCTACTATATATATTTTCAGAGAAACCTACTAACATATTAACTATGGATCCTCAGAGGTTGGAATCTCTATTGCATTTATGATAAGCATATAGAAGCCCGAAATCCTTCAGTAATGTTCCTGGGTGGCTGATACTAAATGGTTTGTTCTACTTTATAGTATGAATAAAGCATTATACGTTGAAGACTTATTAAACCTAATGTTAAGGTTCAGGAAGGTGAAACTTGAACCTTCAAACTTCCTAGTTGTAGTGCTCTTTAGTACTACTCTAGTCAAACACATATTAGAAACTATTTATTACTCAAATGCCCAAATACTGCAAACAATGTAGGAATAGTCCAAGGTTTCTTTGGGTTAATATCAGAAATGAGCATCCTGAGAGAAAGACAGATACAGTGTTTTTATCATTTCTTTTATTCTTTGAGATGAATATAATTATATCGTCTCTCCTTTCCCTTTCCTCCCTTCATATCTTCCCATATAAGCTTTATTCCCTTTGAAATTCATGGTCTCTTTATTTCATTAATTGTTGCTGCATGCATATGTGTGCTGTTCATTCAGCAGTGCTTGATTATAAGGTCATTTCATGAATCTATTCTCTCTATAATTTTCTAATGCTTTGTCTAGTCAGTTGTATTTTTTTCACTTTTAGTACCAGCATGGATCTCTCTCCTGTACTACAAGTTTGAGTATCTAACTAGCTGCTGAGGATTTCCATATACTTATCTATAAAGTCCCCTGAACTTTGGTATGTTTGAAACTGGACTTTGCCATTTCTCCAGAGGTACCCGAGAAGTTAAAGCCATCTTTGCTTCCTATCATCTTTCACATCTTACATGGATTCCATTGGTTAGTACATTTGTGGCATCTTTGAAAAGAATACAGAATCCAAACACATTTATCTACTTCCTCAGTATTACTTTGGATCAAATGATTTCCAAGCTAGAGAACTGTGGCTTTTCTCCTAATGGATGGTGTCCTGTTTACAACATTGCAGCCTGACAGCAATTTATCTTCACTGTAGTAAGAGTGTAACTTTTAATATATAAGTGTGATGGTTTAAAGAAAAATGGCTCCCTATAGGCTTATAGATTTGAATGCTTGGTCACCAGTTAGTGGAATAATTAGGAGGTGTGGCCTTGTTGGAGAAGGTGTGGCCTTGTTAGAGGAAGTGTGTCACTGGGGATGGGCTTTCGAGTTTCAAAGACCTAAGCCAGTCACAGTGTCTCTAGCTCTCTCTGTGGATCTGGATGTAGAGGTCTCAGGTACTTCTTGATCACTATGTCTGTCTGCACGCTGGTATGTTCCCATCATGACAATAGTGAACTAAGCCTCTGAAAGTGTAAGCCAGTCTAATTGAATGTTTTCCTTTATGAAAGTTGCTATGGTCACAGTGTCTCTTCATAGTAATAGAACATTTACTAAGATAATTTTTCATGTTCTCCCATTTTCTGAAGCAGTAACAGTGTGCCATACTCTAAAATAAAAGGTAAGAGCCTACAATGGCCTACAGAAGCCTTAGCTTCAATTTTTCAAACTCATCTAGTCTCGTGTTCCTTCTGTTCATGTACTGTAGTTATGCTAATGTTCTGTTTCTGAAAACACCAAGCCTTTTCCCAATTCAGGGTACCCTGCCATGGAAAACCTACCCCAGATGAGACTCCTCCTTCTCCTCCTCCTCCTCCTCTTCTTCTTCTTTTATTTTTAAAAAAATTCAGCAACAAATGGCATGATAAACACATTGTTTATTCTTTTCATTGTCTGCTCTACATCAATAGGCGTTATCTGTTGTATTGGTTTCTCTCTGCATTTGAATAACGGTATGTAGCAAACCATTGATCAATGCATTGCTAAATCAGTGAATAAATGATTGTTATACATGATCAAGAGGTATTGGTGAAAATGTAGAAATGAATAAAGCATAGACTCTGTTCTTATGGAACTTATAACCCAAGGTAGTGCAATGAAAATCTCCAGTATATAGTTAGAATGAAATGACTCTATGTCAAATAATATAATGATTGTGCAAAAAGATAAAGATATGGTAAAAAGATCTTGCTTAATTTAGATTATTTGTTCACCACCAATACTTTTACCACCCACCACTAAAGGTCTGTTGAAACCTTTGTTATCAAGTCTATTTTAATTCGTAGGTTCCTATAGCATATCCTTCAACAGTTAGACATTTGTCTGAATCTTAGGCCTTGAATTGGCTATGAACAGTGCAAAGTGAGAGGTGTATCAGAAGCAGAATTTTGAATGTCCTGGCTAGTTTTATGTCAACTTGACACAATGTAAAGTGATCTGAGAGGGGGAACCACAATTAAGAAAATGACTCTGTAGTGTCAGGCTGTAGGCAAGCAAGGTAGCAGGACATTTTCTTAATTCGTGATTGGTTGAGGAGGCTCCAGTCCACTGTGGGTGGGGATACCCCTTAGTTGGTGGTCCTGGGTTGGATAAGAATGAAGGCTGAGCTAGCCATGTGGAACAATCCAGAAAACCATACCTCTACTTGGTTTCTTCATTATCTCCTGCATTCTGGTTCTTGCTCTGTTTGCATTTCTGCCTTAAATACTTTTGATGATAAACTATAATATGCATGTGATATATAGGTGTAGGGGAAATAAAGTCATATACACGTATAAGAGAAATAAATTCTTTCTTCTCTAAATTGTGTTTAGTCATGATGTTTCATGATAGCCATAGACACTTTAGCACACAGGGATATATTCTTTAAAGGAAGACAGATTTTCACATGCAGAAACTCCATATCAATAAAATTCATTTAATTTAATGTCTGCCAACATAAGCTCTCATATACACTTTTTTGTTGCTCTTCATTATAGAATGGGACTTCAACAATTTGGAGGTGGACCACTATTTTCCACATAAAACCACTGATTGTAGAAAATTATCAAGGACCTTATAGGCAAAAAGAACTTAGTAAGAGAATGTTTCCTACTAATCATCCATTGATGAGGAATCAACACTAATCATAATGACATTCAAATATAATATATGAAACTAAAAACTAAAAATAACTCATTTCTAATGCCTAATGTTATATTATGGCAACTAGGATTTATTATGCTGTAATTTTATTTACTTTTATGTACACAGATCTTGACATTTTCTTTACTTTCAAAGTGTCTATTTGAAACACACAATGAGATATTACATATATGAAATGAGAAAGAGACAGAAAGCAACACAGAAAGACAGGTTTTATATAGCTGTTACAAGCCATTTTCAAAGTTCAAATCACAGCAATTTCCACCTAAAAATCAGCTAGGAATAAGGAATGTCACACCTATTCAATTGTTTTTTTTTTTTTTTTAGAGGATTCTTGAAACCAATCATCCTTTAAAGTAGACTACCAGTAAGAGCTCTTTAACCCATCTATCATAACATTTTTGTCCTAAAATTTGTCAGTTAATCCAGGAGATATGAGAGAAACAGTCTTTTTTTTTCTGTTTAGTTTTTTTTTTATTTGTTTTGTTTTTTGAAAATAAGATTGATTCACACAATTGTGTGGGCCAGGACTTTGAAAATATGTAATTGTGATACTTATCAAAACTCAAAAATCAGATCTCAAATATGATTGGCAAATAATGCCTTTATGAAAAGTTTACAAGCTCCAAATTTAACATTTGGAAAAAAGATTGGCATTTGAAATGCAACCAAGTTTGAAAGCACAGTAGTTTCAGAAAGACATTTTTGCAAATCTCTCACGGACAAAAGATACATTCCTAATTGCTTCACTGCTTTTTTTTTCCCATTAAGTTCAATGCTAGGTTAGTCTTATTTAGACATGATGAAGAAATGTTAAATTCTAATCACTAGTTCATATTTTCTTTCAGTGAAGCAACTGTCCGGGATGCTCAGGAAACAGCATGCTCTCTCTGAGAGGCTAGTTTCTCTAAATATTAAATAAAGACATTGAGTTACCTCAGAAATCTCTTCTAGTTCTAAGATTCTCTTTTGTCTTTGAAATGAAGGAAAGGCGAGGTTGATTTGCCATGAAGGAGGAAGTATATTCAAATCTATGTTTTCATTGCTAATTATGCCCTCTCTTTTTTTTTCTGTTCCCTTCCTCTCCCAGAACTGATATTGCACACTCCAATGTGCTGTAGAATATTGAAATAAAAAAACCACTTTTGAATCTGTGCATCCTTGTGCATATGCAAGCATTAATAATAACTTTACCTCCACTTTATTTTTTTGTTTCTGTGTCATTTACTTTTAAATTATTTCTTTTATTTTATCATTATATAATTTTCCCCTTCCCTTTTCTCCCTCCCACTAAACCCTCCCAAAAAACCCTCCTAGGTCTTTTTGAAATGGATGGCCTCATTTTTCATTGTTATTATATGCACATGTATGTATATATGTGTATACATATGTGTTCATAGATATGTAAATATACTCTACTTAGTCTGTTCAATATTAATTGTATATATGCTTTTGCATAATTGGCCTCTCAAAATAGACAAATGTTCCTGGTTTATTCATGATGAATATCATCTGATTCTACTCCTAGTACCTGCTTATGAGTTGAAGCCTTAACAAAGAAGTCACAGTCTGATTGACAAAAGAAGATAGGACATAGACAGAACACAGCTTAAGGCTATCCAGCCTTCCATTGCACAGTACTTAAAGGGAAAGAGACCACAAAATACTGAAGGAAGAGTTAGCAAAGGTTACTGAACTCTCAAAATATGGAGGGAAGAGCTAGCAAGGGTTACTGAACTCTTTGCAAGTGTAGCAATACTTTTTCTTCAATAAAATCCTCCTACATTAATTTAGCTTGACAAATTTAGCTTGTGAAAATCTGACTGATTTTTTTGTCTGCCTTTCTTTTTCTTAAAAAAACAAATCATTAAAATGAGAAAGAGTTGTGAAGGCTGTCTATGATAGTAACATAGTCACCAAGTCTTTAAAGAATGGGAGGAGAAATCTTCCTCAGGATTTTAATATCTAGAAAGATGACTACAGTCTTTCTGGTTTATTTTCTTGATGTTCATCTTTCTTCCTTCTCTTTTGACTCATTTTTAATACAATTTCTATGATAATAACTTTAAATATCGCTGCAAAGTGGATGTACCACAATTTGCTTGCACATTTCCCTATTGTTGGATATTTACATTTCTCCCTCCCATTATTTGAATATTATATCTGGAGCATTATGAAGACACCAAAATCATCTTTTATTATCGTTATTGTTTTGTTAGGATAGATTCCAAGATCATGAATTAATGAGCCAAAAGTCTTGAATATATTGTTGCTTGGAAAATTACAATATGCACTGCCATTAGCAATGTGTGAGACATTCCTTTCATTGCACCCTGGCCAATTTTGCATATTGTTTTAGATGTCTGTTTAAATGAGTAAATTAAGAGTGCCATCTTTTAGGTTGCATTTGCTTGTTGATAATACTTCATTTTCTGCACACTTTCTAATTCTATTTCCTCTTCTGTGAGCTCTGTATAGCTTTTGTTCATTTATCTACTGGGAACTTTTTTACACTACAAAAGACATTAACCTTTACTCATGCTATGCAACAAATAGCATGACCTTCCATCCTGAATATTTGCTGCAGCTAACTTTCACAGTGAATTCTTTGCCATTTTAACTTTATGGGTTTTCTTGGTAAGCATGAGAAGGAAAACATGAGCAATGAGTAGACATAGTTACTTTTGAAAAATATGTCAAACTTGATAAAAGCAAGAACATTTCCAAAAGCAATTGGTTAATATATGATTGCTAAGTGGCTGCTTAATTGATTATATTCAGTTATTCACAAAATGAGTTGCATTTTGGCTGAACTATGTCATAAAAATGACCATTTTCTGTGTGGTAATGGCCAAAAGACATACAGAAAGCTAACAAATTAATTTCATTTTGTCATAGAATTTGCCAGCTTTTTCTCATAATGGACACACCAAATTGTTTTAGCAAATAAAAAAGAAATAACTATCCAGGTTTTAGAATAGAGGATGATCAATTTATCTAGAATGTTATGGATTCTGAAGTAAACTGCTTTTGTGGTAGGTGCATCAGCCTTTTATAATAGTAAGGAGGTGAAATTCCAGCTTTGATATGAAGTCTATTTACTATATTAGTTCATATGTAGTCAGGCAATTATTACATTAGAAATGTTAAAATCTTACAATAGAAGAATGCTCAGCAATACCTGGAACGCTTCTTCAAATATGATCTGTATCATTTGCGGAAAGAGTTGCAATCAATATTGTCATGGTGCCTTGCCAGACTAGTTCTTTTGGTCATTTTGAAGGAGAAAATCCAAAGTTATGCAATTTTACAACTAACTAATGATACTGCATCTCTTTTCATATATTCTTGGTCTTTCTTTCTGTGTGTATTTTATTTGTATTATCTTCACTTTTGTTAAAACCTCCAGTATTTGGGTTTATATGCTTCATATGAGACCCGTGGAGAAAGGAAAGACTCTGTGAATAGGAAGGGCTACACAAAGAAATTCTAAACAACTCTCAGAAACAGAAGACTTAATAAAATTTAGAGTTCTTCATTGAAGTTAAGATAATCATAACCTTGAATTTACACACACACACACACACACCCCACAAATTTGAATAAAGTATCTCTGGACTGACACTATATTATGATTATGAAAAATTTCTAGTTCATAATGTGCTGTTAGAAGGAGATAAGAATGTCATGCCTCTAAAAATGAGTTCCCAAAATATTACTAAGGAAGAACTTTTTCAGTAATTGTGTAAATAACTTGCACATTTCTATTTCTTAGTAATTTGCAAGTGATAATTCATCTTTGAGGTGCAGTGACATCTATCTCTATCTCTTCACGTCTTTTGGAACTTTAACAATGCCCTGAAGTAATTCTAAATTATCTGCCTCTTATTACTTCCTTACATCCTCTGTGTTGGATTATGCAGATCATCTAACCACTTAATAGGCAGAGCAATGTTCAAGAAAATTGAAGGTAACTCAATATATAAAAGCTTCTTTTTACTCTTTGGAGAAAAACAATAGCTGCTTATTTCCCCAAGTAAACAATCATATTCAGTTCATTTTCTTACAATGAAATCCATTGGGGTTTTGTAAATTTCATAGTAATTTTAGCATTAACATACTTATCTACAATGTAGCATCAAACTTAATATAATATCTTAAAAAGTAATAGGTTTTAAATGTGGAGCTATGTAATTGGAGATACCATTTCCGTTCATAGTTTACGAATAACAAGTATTAATCAACACTCTCTTATTGCTGTCAATCTTCAGCATTAGTTTAGCAAAATTGGCACTTTATTAGTAACCCTCTCGAATTTCATGTGTAACAATTGAAAGCAGTCGCATATTCACTGTTTGCTACTAGAATCTCATTTGCAATTATGCTAAACATTAGACTGTAAAAGATCTAATCAAATTAGCATAACATATGCTCCAAAATATAGGCCCTTTAGTGATTTGATTGCAGAGGTGGATATGGAGGTTAATTCTGATCTTGGGATTTATACTAAGGAGTTTACTGCTGTGGGCAAATGACAACTAACTCGTAGTTGGTAAGTTACTATTAGGAAAATGCCCATAAAATAGTCTTCCAAAATAACTTTTAGATACAGTTTTAGGCCAAAGTAGTCTGCTTCTATTTTATATCTATAACGTGGGGTGTACTGGTTAGTTTTGCGTCAACTTGACACAAGCTGGAGTTATCACAGAGAAAGGAGGTTCAGGTGAGAAAATGCCTCCATGAGATCCAGGTGTAAGGCATTTTCTCAGTTAGCAATCAAGGGGAGGGCCCCTTGTGAGTGGTACCATCTGTGGGCTGGTAGTCTTGGGTTCTATAAGAAAGCCAGCTGAGCAAGCCAGGGGAAGCAAGCCAGTAAGTAACATTCCTCCATATCCTCTGCATCAGCTCCTGATTCCTGACCTGCTTGAGTTCCAATCCTGACTTCCTTTAGTGATGAACAGCAATGTGGAAGTGTAAGCTGAATAAACCTTTTCCTCCCCAACTTGCTTCATGGTCATGATGTTTTGTGCAGGAATAGAAACCTTGACTAAGACATGGGGTTAATGCCAAATTTTGTTGTTATCATGAAGCTAATATATAATTATTTCTAACATGAAAATGGTAAATTAGCCATATTTGTTCAAAAGAACAAGTTAAAGACACTAGTATCAGTTTATATTGTCTGCTTTCTTATCTATTATCATATCTACTATTAATATTATATAATTTTGTAAATAGTTAATACTAATATCTAATAAATAATTATATTTTCAAAATTAAGAAGACTAAAAGGATGACAGGTTTTTAAAAAGCAATTGACATTCATAATCACCTTTAATCCTCAAAATTTTCATAATTTGATCATTTTTCTCATTTTTACAGGTGAAGAAGCAAAAGCATATAATTTTTAACACATGTTTTCAAGATGATACAGCTAATAAAGTTAGAATAAAACTCTGACTTGTCCAAGTCTAGAGATTTCTTATTCTCTTTGCTGAATAGGGTAACAGAGTTTCGGAAGTTTCAAAGGAAGACAGTAGATCCACAATGGAATTTTGGTAGCATTTTCAGCTTCAGCTTAGAAGGTAACCAATTAGCTTCTGGAAACTCTTAAAGGTGAAAGGTATTGGCCTTGCTAATGAAACAATGATATTAAACTGTTTGAAAAAAAAATAGCATAATGGTAACCATAAAGGAGCACTTTAAGCCTGACTGGCAACATTTTAAGATGATGTGAATAAAATCAGAAAGACAAAATATCCGAGTTATGTAATGTTCTGCTTATGAATTTTTGCACTTAGACTACATGCCCAATTAAATGATGGCTAGAACTTCCTGCTTCTATGGGCTGGTTGATTCTGAGTACTTTCTATAAATAGTGTCATATAATATGTGGCAGTTGCATGTGCTTATATTTGTACATGCATATGCATGTACATGAGTGCACTTGCACATGTGTACATGTGCATGTGGAAGTCGAGAACAAAGCACTGTTAGGTCAATGAATCATCATTGTGTACCATGTCAGACTAAAAGAAAGAAATGTGCTACATTTTCTACCAACAGTTACAGAATAAAGATATAGTACAGACAGAACTGTAGTTTTCGTCTTTGTGAGTTTCCTTCATGAGCAGTTCAACAAGATGGGTACCCTACTAGGTACTGGAAGCCTAGCTAACTGCTCAGTAGTTATTTTTATTGTAGTAATGTTTATTGGAGAAGAATGACAATCACTAATTTACTAAACTAGCAAAATTTCTAACATAATCTATTAGCATTTTCCCTTTACACATAATTAATTATAGCCCTCACCCCTGATCACTATTTTTTGTTTGTTTGTTTGTTTGTTTTTTAAGACATGGTTTATCATATAGTCATGGCTGTTCTGGAACTCTTTTTGTAGACCAGGCTAGACTCGAATTTACAGAGACCCACCTGCCTCTGCCCCTTGAGTGCTGGATTTAAGGGCTTGCACCACCACACCTAGCTTTGATCACTAGGGTTTCTGCATGCTTTAGGACTTGAACTCAGTTCCTTAAACTTTAGTGACAAGTGCTTTAGCACAAGAGCTGCTTCTCTAGCCCTAATGCATGATCTTTTACACCTGGCTTCTTTCACGGTACTCCTAAGGTCCATTTACTTTGTAGTGCATATCAGTAAATAATGTCCTTTTTCTTGATTGGTATCATCCTTTGAAACTGTTTTTTTCTCTCCCTTTCTGTTTTGACTTCTGCTATTCATTTTATACATACATTAATATGTATGATTCAGTCTACAGTTTGCCTGAGCCAATAAGACTCTATTTAGTTTTCTTTATTTCTCTTCTTTCTAAGATTAGATAATTTCTATGTATCTATATATCTGTGTTTAACTGATTATTTTCACCATCTTCAATGGTTTTTTTAATCTATTTGGTGAGTTCTTTATTGTAATTACTTGCCTTTTAGTCATAGAATTTTCAGCTACTTCTTATCATCGTTTTTACATTCTTCTGCAAAACATGTTCATTTTGTCATTTTTCCATTGGTTCTATACTAACCATCGTTTCAAATCCTTGTTTGCTAATTGCAATATTTGAGATATTGAAATATAGTTAGGCTGACTATTGTTGCTGTTTTTATTGAGATTGTTGTTGGGAGCCGTCTGAGCGCCCACATCCGCCATTACAAGATAGCGCCTACATCTGGCCGAGGACAAGTTGTAAACAGGCTAGTGCGCATGCACCAGGTAATTTTCCACCTCAGAGTCTCAGCCTCTCTCGTGGCGGCATCTGGCCTGGTGTGCGGGAGCCAATGGGGAAGCTCCATGTCCCAGGCAAGCGCTGTGACCCATATAAAGGGCAGGTATTCTATTGTTCTGGGTCTCCACTCGTGGCCAGCTTATGCTCTCCCTCTCAAGATGCATTAAAGCTGTTCCTGCAGAAGGATCCTATGTGTGCCGCGTCGTTCTTGCTGGCGAGACCGTAGCGCGGGACATCTGGTGCCGAAACCCGGGAAACTTTGTCATCATCAAGCACCTTTGGAGACCCCCTGGAAACAGGGAGGATTCAGAACTGCAGGGAGGTAGGTTCGGATAGGCATGTCGATACTGGATCTTGATTTGGGGTTGCCCCCTTTTTGGTCTAACGCTGTTGAAGTTTTGCTGATTGTGTTAATTGCCCTCATTTTGGTTTTACTGTCCTTGTATTGCGGCGAACAAGGTAGGGGCTATATAGATGCTGTAAGGGAGGGGCAAATCACCCCTGATAGGGTCCAGGATACCATGTCAGAAACCGGACGGAGTGAGAGGATGGGTACCCAAAGGGAAAGAAATCTTAGCAAGGGAAATGGACCTCCCGGTAAGTCGAAAGACGAGGGAGAGATTAAAGATAAAATAGGAAACTGTCCCCCTGACAGGAATGTGGGCAGAAAAACAATTCTCATACCCAAGAAAAAAGAAAAAAGAAAGGGGGAGAGCCTCTACCCAGTTCAAGAGAGCCTCTACCCAGTTCAAGACCTTGAGGCTCTTCCATTGGAAACTTCAGACACTGACCCCCTTAGCTCTAGTGAGGAGTCAGAGCTAGAAGAGGAAGCGGCGCAGTATGAGGAAGATTGGCCGCCTTGTAATGGGCGGATAAAGCGGCCGCCGCCTTTGGCCCCTACGCGGACCATGCCTTCCGCCCCTCCCCCCTATGAGATGTGTCCCAACTCCTCTTCTTTTCTCTCTGATAAGGTTAAGAGAAAGGTACAAGCCGCTTTTCCAGTTTTCGAGGCAGATGGTGGAGTACGAGTTCATGCCCCTGTAGAGTACAGCCAAATTAAAGACCTGGCTGAAGCGGTCCGAAAGTATGGGGTAAATGCTAATTTTACTATAGTAATGTTAGAGAGATTTGCCGGGGCGTCCATGACTCCCGCCGATTGGCAGATGCTGGCCAAGGCTGCGCTCCCTACAATGGGCCAATATATGGAGTGGAAGGCTTTATGGCATGAAGCTGCACAAGCTCAAGCCAGAGCCAATGCTACGGCACCGACCCCTGGACAGAGAGATTGGACCTTTGATATGTTAACTGGCCAAGGTCCTTTTGCGGCAGATCAGACCGTATTCAGGCAGATAAGAGACTTTGGTATCTCTGCCATTATCATAGGTGTGGTGGCAGCAGCTGCAGTTACAGGAGCCGTCACTGCTTCGGCCCTTGCGCTCTCTGGAACGATGCAGACCGCCAATACCATTAATGAGTTGTCTGCAGCTGCCACCTTAGCTTTGACAGCTAGTGCAATTGGGCTGTGAACAAAAGTTGCCAGGACTCTGTGTTACTTCCATACAATATGATAGATTTACAAAAGCAGCTAACCTGTCTAAAAGTCTTTTACAGTATATGTTACAGAATTGGATCCTTAAATTTGATGACACCCTGCGGGAATTGCCGACAGCAATTATTCAGATCAACTCCACCCGTCTTGACCTGTCCTTGACCCGAGGGCCTCTCTTCATGGATTTCCTCAGCAATTTCTTATTTCAAGGAATGGGTGGGGGTGGGATTGTTTGGAGCAGTGCTTTGCTGTGGGTTGGTGTTCCTCCTATGGCTCATCTACAAACTCAGGGCCCAGACTAAAAGAGACAAGGTGGTCATTGCGCAGGCGTTTGTTGCCTTAGAACAAAGAGCCTCGGCCGGTGTTTGGCTGTCCATGCTTAAACAATAGCGGTAGGTCGCCAGCCAGACAGTTCTTGCACACCCGCGAGTCTAGTCTCATTGCACTGGGTAGAATGTTTGGTCTGAGCAGCTCTTGAGGGATGTCGAGCAAAGCATCGCACAAGGCGGTCATCGTTGTGGGCCACCTTGGGAGATATGT
Organism: Rhynchomys soricoides; assembly: GCA_019843965.1. Lineage (NCBI taxonomy): Eukaryota > Metazoa > Chordata > Mammalia > Rodentia > Muridae > Rhynchomys > Rhynchomys soricoides. Next base: position 2,305,065 of record JADRCH010007458.1, on the reverse strand, counting down.
CATCTGCACGAGGGTTGAGTGCCCTAGTTTCCCTCCCTCTAAAAAACGGCACTGGTCGGGTCAGGAAAACCTCGGGCGCACATGAGCTTAGGGGTCTTCTCCTGTACAAGGCCCAACCTTTTGGTCAGGGGATTTGACCTCTGTCTCCACCCTCTTAAGAGTGTCCTACTTTGCTTACAGAAATAAAAAGGGGGAGATGTTGGGAGCCGTCTGAGCGCCCACATCCGCCATTACAAGATAGCGCCTACATCTGGCCGAGGACAAGTTGTAAACAGGCTAGTGCGCATGCACCTGGTAATTTTCCACCTCAGAGTCTCAGCCTCTCTCGTGGCGGCATCTGGCCTGGTGTGCGGGAGCCAATGGGGAAGCTCCATGTCCCAGGCAAGCGCTGTGACCCATATAAAGGGCAGGTATTCTATTGTTCTGGGTCTCCACTCGTGGCCAGCTTATGCTCTCCCTCTCAAGATGCATTAAAGCTGTTCCTGCAGAAGGATCCTATGTGTGCCGCGTCGTTCTTGCTGGCGAGACCGTAGCGCGGGACAGATTGTTTCAAAGTTTATTGTGGAAGTTTAAAAGAAACCCTGACCTCCATCAGCTCATATGTGTGAATGAACACTTGGGACCCAGTTGGTGCAATTGTTTGGGAAAGATTAGTAGGTGTGGCCTTGTTAGAGAAGGTGTGTCACTGGGGGTGGGATTTCATGTGTCAAAGGACTTCTGTCATTTGCAGTGTGTGTGTGTGTGTGTGTGTGTGTGTGTGTGTGTATTTCTGTATTCAATTTACAGATCAAATGTGAGCTCTCAGCTGTTCCTATATCCATGCATTTGGTTACCATCATGTGCTTTAGGACTCTAAAACCAAAAACACTCAATTAAAAGCTCTCTTTCATAAGTTGCTTTGGTCATGGTACTTTATCTCAGTATAAAGTGTTTTAATGTTGTAGAAAGATAATAGAATACAATATCAAATGGAAACTCGGAACAGAAAACAAGAATTAAAGTTATTAATACTAATTTCATGCAAAGAGATGAATAACTTTCTATTTACCTAATTTCCTACAATCAATGTCTGTTAAAGTGTCACCATGAAAAACAGTATCCATTAACATACAGAGAAAACATACAAGTTTACCTTTGTGTTTGGTGATTATGAATTATTTTTAAATGATTTATATTATCCATTCTATACATTAAAGTCATATTATGTTTTTATCAAAATGTCAATTATAAGTTTTAAGTTAAAATTTTATTATTTTACTTTCTCATTTTCACTTTCTTTTTCATATTTATATCATATGATATAAATATGATATAAATGATTTATAGCATATAGATGTGCAAATGTTCAGATAGCTGTATATTAAAAACATCCAGTTTCCAAGGAATGCTAGCTTTTTTCAAACTATGTACATTCACATATAATATTATAAATTAAATGCCTGACATCTTTCTGACATAAAAATTTATTTTCACTCTCACGTTCAAAAGAAAATACAGAGGTTCAGATATTTGCGTAAGGTCACATGGCAAGATGGTATCAGATCGTGGCAGAGGACAGGTGTCCTTATTTCTCACCGGATGCTATTTTTACGACATGCATCCTACCACAAAGGGTATCAAACTGGTTGTACTATTTCTTTATCAGCCAACCTACTTAAACTCACATGAATTCAAAGTCTTTCCATCAATTAAATGTAATATCCATTTTATTAACTTAACTGTACCCAAAAGCCATGTGCAGGAAAGAGGCACTCAGATGAAATAACAGGAGGAAGCAGTACAATTTTGTGGCATATGGCATGCTTGCTGGTGAAATCAAAGGTATGTTTCATGCCAGCTTTTTGTCTGCAAAGTGTCTTTCATTTCACTAAGAGGTATACCCCATGCCAAGAAACTCGCAACCTCATAGCCTTTCCTTTTGAAGCCTAAACCGATGAGAGGATGGACTTGGCATGACTTGATGGAACACTGAATGCAATATGTTTGACCCATTTGTGGGTACAAACTATCCATATTATCCACTGTACAGAAGGACTGTGAGATGTCATCTGGTTTTCTATCAGATAAGTCTTAGGTTTACCCATGTCAATAGAATATGGTTAAGGAACTAACTCAGCAAATTAAAATAACTTAGGAAAAAGAAAAGATAAAAGAAGAAGCAATCATGTGTACTATAAGCATCGAGAAAGAGCAATTTTACTCTTTTTGTACAATAGTATCATTGCCTCCAGGGATGTAAACTGTCCAAATGGCTCCTAGTTTAGGCCAAAGAATTAAGTCTTTGCAACTGAGTCTACCACTTATGGGTCAGAAAGTGGTTTCTGGTGAGCAGAGAATGAAGGCATTTTTGAAGAAATTATTTTTGTAGAATTATTAAGAAAACATACATCACTTTAATATTATTACCTCAATCCTTCAACAGAAACCCTCAGGGTCAAACTATCAACTAGGAATAAAGGGACTCATATTTAAGGAGGGGGTGTGTTGACTAAATATTTCCCAGAAATCTGTCATTTTGGATAACTTGGTCTGCTCAAATGCTAGAGTAATTTTTTTTTTTAATTTAGTAAATCTTATCTTAGGTGTCAATACCCCTTCTCAATGTCCACTCTTATCCAGACATCTAAGGGAAGTATATGAGCCCTTAAACTAGTCTACAACCAAAGAAGTACCAGTGCATACCAGAGAAATTTTGTATGGGAGAAAGAGGTGTATTCTACTAATAACTACTCCTATTAACTCTATACACTATTAACTCTAACTGTTCCATGTTCTCTCTCTCTCTCTCTCTCTGTCTCTCTCTCTCTCTCTCTCTCTCTCTCTCTCTCTCTCTCTCTCTCTCCTTTCCCTATCTCTGTATGTGTGCAAGTGAGTATATAGATTCTTGGCATGTGTACAGGAGTCAGGAGACAAAGTTAGGTGTTGGTTTGTGCTTATGTTACATCTTGTTGGAAACTGGGTCTCTATTCATCAGCAGCTGCATTTAACATGCTAGCTGTCCTATGAGATTCTCTCCCTCTAAATCCTGATATGGAAGCAGTGGGGTCACTTAGTCATGCTACTGTAAAAACATGGGTTCTGGGAATTTGAACTCAGGTTACCATGCTTGTATCACTTAGCCACTGAGCTATTTCCCCAGTTACAGTTTCCATATTTATAAAATTAAAACAGGTCCTTAATCACAGTGTTGATGTGACAGTTGACTAAAACATAATTCATACATATTTCATTACTAACAGAAAATATGTATACCATAAAGGTGTTAGCAATGAATAGAGGGAAAGTATCATCCTGAGCGAGGTAACTCAGTCACAAAAGAATGAACATGGTATGTACTCACTGATAAGTGGTTATTAGCCCAAAAGTTGAGAATACCCAAGAGTCACTTCATAGCAACCATTGGGCTGAGTGTGAGGTCCCAGATGGAGGAGTTGGAGAAGGGCCTTAAGGAGCTGAGGGAGTTGGCAGCCCCAGGGAGGGAGCAACAGTGTCCACAGGCCTGACCTTCCGATGCTCCCAGAGACTGGATCACCAACCAATGAATACACATGGAGGGACCCATGGTCCTGGACACATATGTGACAGAGGAGGATCTTGTTAGCCATCAGGGGGAGGAGAGCCCCTTGGTCCTGTGGGTGTTAGATGCCCCAGTATAGGAGAATGCCAAGGAGGGAAGACAAGAGTGGGTGGGTCGGTGGGGGAATACCCCCATAGAGGTGGGGGGTGGGGTGGAGGGAGGAAATAGGGAGGTTCCAAAGGGAAGAGCTGGAAAGGCAGGCGGAAACATTTGAAATGTAAATAAAGTTTAAAAAAAAAACTGATTTAAACAATGAAAAAAAAGATTAAGTGGAATAATAAGTTACAGTACTAATGAAATTTTGCTAATTTTTCGTATTGTATTTCTAAGAATGAAAACTTTTTAAAAGTATAATGAAAAATAAACAATGCATGGTATGTAAAACAATTGATACAAAACTTCTAGCCTAATGTGATTTATTGAATACTCACTGACTCATTGTTGACCCTTAAGGTGGTCATTAATACCAATATGAAGATAACATTCATGAATTCAAAATGATTTGTTTGATCTAGTAACTAACCCAAACTTCATCAACATATACATAGGTCTGTTATCAATAGAAACAAACAAACAAAAACCTCTTTGACCAAAAACAAATGAATTCAAGAAGTGGTGGGCATATTTGTAGGCGATACATACAATCATCTTAAGAAAAGAAATATTCACTAATAAAACTTAAGGCCAATGATTTGAAACCGAGCAAGAGGGTAGGTTTAGAGGGTTTGAAGGGAGGTACTGGAATCCAGAAATTATATTAATCTGAAAAGAAGGAAAAGTAGTTTTAAAAAGTTAAATAACAATCTTCTTTAATAAGAACTTATAATTTGTCATAGAATATTACCATGATAATGTGGAAAGCTTTTTAGAACTCACTACTGTTAAATTTCACTCCAGGTACAACAGAGGAAGTACCTATTTAACATATCAAAGTGGACCTGGCTGCCAGGTTCTGCCAGTATCCTTCAATCACTTCCTCTTACAGGGTGTGGCTGTCATGCCCAGCCCCCTACCTTCAACTCTCCAGTCCAAGGGCTGGGCTGCCCTTCACCCAGAGGCTTGTCCTTATACAATCCAGCCATTGTGATTACCTCTTCCTTTGCACCCTTGGCCTCCTGGCTACAGCACCTGGCTTCTTTCTCTCAATTCTCCCCTCTTGGTTCTGCTCCCTCTCTCTGCATAACACTAGGGGTCGTAACAACTCCGGACTTTCCCAGATATCCGGCCTCTGGCTATGCTCTCCTGTTTATCTACAAAAAAAGTTTCTCTTCCATCATACCTACCCAGGAGCACATTTCCTTTCCTTTTTGTTTTTGTTTTTTCTTTGACCTACGTTTTTCACAACTATGCACATACATGCTTCTGTATTTGTTCACGAACACAGACATATTTACTCTTAAATTCTTCACAATCCTAGTGGCTTCCTCCTGATGCCGAACAAGATTCCTTCTTCCACATTCATCCCTCTCTCTTCACAGGTTACTTGATTTACCTACATTTGTTCCTTTTTCTCAGCATTCCCAGATGTCTCCCTAAGAACTTATTCAAAGTGATTAACAACTAATTGGAATTAAGAAGAACCTAATTGCTGTAGAAGTCACCTGGAAATTCAATATTTGACTAAAGATCCTGTCATTGGCTTGAAATTTTAGGCCCCATATTTGATTATTTAGGAGGATATCTTGTAATTGGAAAATACTTTGAGTTCCTGAACTAAAAATAATCCAAAAACTTATAGAACATCATTTGTGGATTTAATATTCAGTGAGTACACCAATTTGTCTTTTTGGGGGGAGGGGGCATGATGGGTAGATTGTTTTTTTTTATTGATTATTTTATTTATTTACATTTCAATTGTTATCCCCCTTCTCATTTTCCCCTCCTCAAATCCTCTATCCCATTCCCCCTCCCCCTGCTTCTATGAGGGAACTCCCCAACCCACCCACCCACTCCCACCTCACAGCCCTAGCAGTCCCCTACACTGGGACATCAATTCTCCCCAGGACCAAGGGACTCCCCTCCCATTGATGCCAGATAAGGTAATTCTCTGCTACACAAGCAGCTGGAGGCAAGGGTCTCTCTCTGTGTACTCTTTGGTTGGTGGTTTAGTCCTGGGGAGCTCTGGGGGGTCTGGTTGGTTGATATTGTTGTTCTTCCTATGGGGTTGCAAACCCATTCAGCCTCTTCATTCCTTCCCCTAACTTCTCCATTGGAGTCCCAGTGCTCAATCTGATGGTTGCCTGCAAGCATCTGCATCTGTATTGGTCAGGTTCTGGCAAAGCCACTCAGGGAAAAGCCATACCAGGCTCCTGTCAGCAAGTGCTTCTTGGCTTCAACAATAGGGTCTGGGTTTGGTGTCTGCATATGGGATGGTTCCCCAGGTGGCCAGTCACTGGGTGGCCTTTCCTTCAGTCTTTGCTCCACTCTTTGTCTCTGCATTTCCTTTAGATAGGAACAATTCTGTGTTAACAATTTTGAGATGAATGGGTGGCTCCATTTCTCAACTAGGGGCCATGCCTAACCATTGGATATGGTCTCTACAAGTTCTCTTTCCCCTTTGTTGGGTATTTCTGCTAATGCCATTCCAGTTGGGTCCTGGGAGCCTTTTGCTTTCCTGGCATCTGGAACTTTCTAGTGGTTACTCCCAGTTCCCCATCCCCCACTACTACACACTTCCTTTCAATTTCCTGACCAGATTTGTCTTTTTATGGAGGCTAACAATGATTCTTTTCTTTCTTCCACAAACTGAGAATAAGGGTGACATAATTAATATTTTGGACAACTGGATTAATATTGCTACATAGGTAAAGAATTTCGACTATCCTATGAAGATTGTTAATATCTTCAAATAAAATTCTTCTCATGTAATTTAGTGATACAAGTCTAAGGCTCTTTATGCCTCTACCTCTCCTTAGATGTCCCAGAGAAGCTTCTGGCTTTAGTTTGCTGAAAAGGAATTGTTATTTCTGGGCTTTTCATTTTCTCAGTCTTATTTGTTGTGTATTTCAAATACAAAGGTAGTTTCCCAAAGTAACTGGCTCTTATTCCTTCTTCCTTGACAAAGCATATATATAACAAAACAAAACAAAACAAACAAAAAACAGGCGATATTTCATGCTATGGTGTTCTCTCTTCAGGGACTCTGTATTATATGATAATTTAAATTATCATTTTCTTTCATTTCTTTTTGTTCATAAGAGATATTTCTAATGATGATCCCAAAGCACAGCATAAACTAGAAATAACGTCTAATGTTTCAAGGAAAGACCAATTCTGCAGATTATTTGTAAATATGTTTTACTTAATTTTCATTCTCTAGAACTGGTACAAAGAATGTTATTCTGTTAAGTAAGCAATACAATTATGAATAATACTAAACTTAATTATTAAAAAGGTACCACCATCAAGACCTAGGGCTTTGAATCACCCTCTAAGGCAGCTGTAACTTCCTGTGAGGCACTGTTATCTCAAGGCATTTACTCATGTGAAAGTCCTACTAACACATGGGTGACACCTACTATCCTTAGTGCTAGGTAGACATTTATATGTCTGAGTTATTTTAACATCAGAATATATATGGTGACAAATGTGGTATAAAGTATAATAATTTACAAACTACATGTCACAGAAAATGTAATAGGTATGGACTACATTTTAACAATGTTTTCAGTACTTTGTATGTAGCTAGGGCACTGAACAATGAATAATATAAACACTAGGTGTATTTGGTATTTGAAGCAATATAAAGTTCATAGTTAAAGAGAAAATCCTAAGGACATCAGATATGATCTCCTTACAATGTAATCAATATTTGGAAAGAAATCACTGAAGCAAAGAATAATGAGGTTAACAGTCAATACCCTTGATATAGCTATTCAAAATTACCACTTATGTATTATTTTAAAACAAAATAAAAATTAAATGTGATATGTCAAGCATATCAGGATGTGGTACCAGTTGTGGTGTGTGTGTGTGTGTGTGTCTATGTCTGTGTGGAGGACAGAGAAGAAGAGAGAATCTGATTGCTAAAAATTGTAATAAATAACAGATAGCCAGAACATAAGTTACAAAAAATGGTGTAGAAGCTAAAATAGGAGAGAACATAAGGAAAAATATTCACTGAGATTTATTTGGAATGATAATAATAACAATAGCTCTACTCACAATAAGATGTATCCTTAAAAAATAAAGTATTTGGCTTTTTTCTCTTGAATTTATTTTTCCAATTACCTTAAGACCTTTCAGTATGTGAAAATGAAATCTTAAGGTATGCAACTGCTTTGGCCAGGCCTGGCACAGTGTTATCATGGTGTGTATATCTGAACTGTTCACACAAACCTTTCTGAGAATCATGGTCAGGTTGACATTTCTCTTTTTAATAAACAAGTAAAATGGAATTGTTACTTACATTTTGTTACACCTAAAATTTATGTTAAAAAGTTGAAAGGACTCTTAACTATTTCAAGCATAGATGGCTTTTACCTGGTCATACTAAGCTCTCTTTTAGGGAATTTCTTATGACTATAATAAGAAAACAAGGTGGTCAACAACTTTAGAAAATTATTTTCAGCTTACTGTTTAGTTTAGTTAATTTAGTTTAGTTGTTTTTAACTAGAGCATTAACATAGGCCTTTAGTGGTGGTGTATCCAATATAACAAAATTAGAATTTCTTGACCTGATATTACTGCTTTCCACTTTGCACCAGCTACGTGTCACAGAATATGACCTGGTGTGGGCTTAGTACACATCCCTGTTCTAATATTCTTTTAGTGAAACCTTTCTCTAGCTCTAGATTCCTTATAAAAATTAGGGTTTTGAGAGACTTAACATTTTTTAGTTTCTGCTACAATTTGCTTCACCATTAGCATAGAAATATTTCAGTATGCAAAACTTAATAATCCCATAAGAAAAATAGTAATAATCAGTTTGAGAAATTCTAGTACTATTCGCAGATAACAAAATCTCCTAGGTTAATCAAATTCAAAATAAATCATGTGGCTTTCCACTTTAATGATAGATTATAATTGCATTTTTATGAATTAATTTTAATTAAATAATACAAAATAAGGAGGAAGACTAGTATTGGAATTCTCATCTCATCATTGAAAGAATTGAAAAATAGAAAAAAAAATACATTGGGTCAAAATAAAGTAATAGTTACAGGTTAATTTATAGTCACTTAATATCATGTCATGACATTAAATGGAGACAAAGAAAATCATATTGAGACAGGGTGACTACATGACAGGTTACAAATTGGCAGTCTAGGAGACTAAGCCTAAGAACTTAGCAAGTCCAAGTAAGTCAGTTATAAAACCCCAGGCTTCAAGCAGCTAAGAAACTAGGAAGTGCCCAGCCACCTAGCCTGAAAAAGGACAATGGGTCAGCAAGTTTCCAGATCTCACTGGTAACAGGTTTCATCCCCTGTGCCCAGATAATGGAATATCCCTAGAGATGGAGTAAGATAAAGGCCACCTACACCTCAAATCCCCTGTGCTTCAAATCTAGCCTTCGAGTTAGACAGTCTGTCTAACTGTCATAGTCACTATCTGACATTATCATTCATTTATGATGATATATTCATCTTCCTTCACAATCTCAGATTCCAATTCTCCTGTGTCATCCCCAGCTCCTTAGAAGATGACTTTCACAAGTTGGTCTTCCCTCTCTTCCTCCATTCCCTGTGCACTCTATAGATCTTAGCAGACACAGCTTTCTTCCTTCCTGTGTAACCTTTCAACACCCTGTCCTTCTAGCCATTCCTGCTTGTCACTTCCCAATACCTAAACCAAATTCTACCAGATAACCTCAGTGACCACAGTTGACAAGGACTCAGAAATACTCCCTGCAAGCAACCCATAATCACCACATGCTCCTAAAATACAGAGTGTAACAGAAACCAAGGGCCAGAAAATCCACCCAACAAAGACAAGACCAGATAACAGCACCTAGAATGACAAATTATATCCAACTCAGAAGCCTAGATGACAACATAAAAACAAAATCAATGACAGCTAGGACTGCCTGGCTCCACCAGAGTCCAGCAGCCTTACACAAATGAAAATTAGTAAAACTGCCTGAAAAATGCAGTACAGCTGAAGCATAAGACAAGAATTTCCAAACTGCTATTGTGAATATGCTCAAAGATGTTTGGGATCTCAGAGTTGTGGGCTATCTACTGAGGAATGATGCTAACAGGGAGTAGAACCAGCCCAGGAGAAAGAAGTTTGTTTCTGTCAACAAAGATGAAAAAGGAGTTGGAGATCCCAAGACAGCTTTGACATCAGACATTGACATGCAGACTTTGGAGTTTGCCCAGCTGGTTTCCTGTATTACTTTGAGGATTATAGTTAAGTGATTGGATGAATGTCAGAAGAGACCTTGAACTTTGGACTTTTAACATTGTTGAAACTGCTATGGACTATGGGAACTTTGAAGTTGGACTAAATGTATTTTGCATTATGCTATGTTTAGGTATGGTCCCCATAGACTCATATGTTTGAAAAAGCCTATGGGAGCCAGGAAGTGGAATATGGTAGGTTTTTTTAATGTTTGGCCCAGGGAATTTCACTATTAGAAGGTGTGGCCCTGTTGGAGTGGGTGTGGCCTTTTTGGAGTAGGTATGTCACTGTGGGTATGGGCTTTAAGACCCTCATCCTAGCTGCTTGGAAGCCAGTCTTCTCTAGTGGCCTTTCGATGAAGATGTGGAACTCTTAGTGCCTCCTGAACCATACCTGATTGGATGCTGCCATGTTCCTGCCTTGATGATAATGGACTGAACCTCTGAACCTGTAAGCCAGCCCCAATTAAATGTTGTCTTTTAAGACTTGCCTTGGTCATGGTGTCTGTTCACAGCAGTAAAACCCTAACTAAGACACTGGAATGCTATTAAAAAAAAAAAACAAATCTATGCATTATTGTAATACAGGAAGGAATAGAAACTCAGGACCAAAGCACAGAAAATGTTTTCAACAAAATCATAGAAGAAAATTTCCCTAACCTAAAGAAGGTATCTATTAATATACAAAAAGTATACAGAATGCCAAATACACCAAACCAGAACAGGAAGCCCCCTGGACACATAATAATCAAAACACTAAATGTACAGAACAAAGAAAGACTATTAAAGGCTCTCTGATGGGGGATACAACTATATTTATGTGTGGCTGCTAGGGAATATGCCCAGTGTACATTGCATAGTGAGGCCTTGTTTTGACAAAAAGTCATAATTACTATCATAGTGTATACTGACATTTTTCTTGATGACCATAAACAGGCATAAGATATCTGGGCTCATTGTTTCAATAAAATATTTTATTGGATATCTGAGACAGACTAAAGTAAGCAAAATGAACAAAAAAGTGGCAGATTTCAAAGATAGAAGGAATGCTACCTTCATGATAATGTGACTTTTATATATAGAAAATCCTAAGCCACCAAAAGAGCTACCAGTAACAATAAGACAAAGTAGCAATGCCTCAAGATTCAGGTCAATAATTGAAAATCAGTTTTATTTCTACATACACTAAACAGTTCACACGTTGAAAGTCAAGGCAAGGTATGGTATAAGAACATTAAGGAGAGAAATTAAGTGAGAATTCAATAGGGAAATACACTACTGTCCATGGACTGGGAGATTCAATATTAGGATTTAATTGTCTCCTAATGTTTGCTGTTGTGTTTTGTAGCTGTGGTAGTTATATCCTGAGGATAGCCAACTGCTATCTAATTGGACTTATGGCCTCATTCAACAGGAGAGGGTTCATACCTGGTATTGTAAATATAGTCAACTACTCATGGCTTGTGAGGCCAAGGCCCCTAGAGGAGATCTTACTGCTGCTACTTCCCTGAACTGGTATATTTTCTACTGCATTCTAAAGAATTAGCTTTATAACCATGGTTAAGTGTAGATCTCCCTCTTCATCAAAGAATGGTCTCTTTGCAACAGAGACTATTTCAGAGGTCTACAGCTGATTAAAATGCAGAGAACAAATGACTGGGGAGAGCACAACACCAATTGATGGCACATCTACAACACGTCTATAAATCTAAGGCTCAGGGAACATCACCCTTCAGTTTGATTAAAAGAGTCAGAATACTAAGATGTCTACTGCAAAATTCTGTCTTTTATAAAGTACAGGGAAGTTGTCTTCATGAAATCTCAACAACATGGTTGCCTAAAGAAGACTTAGACAGGGACAATAGCAGTTCATGTGCCAGTAAACAGCATAAAGTACCACCCATAAATGAAGTGCTACACAAAATTACCAGCTTGGAGAGGGATAATCAGTCTGCTCCAGGGATGAGTTCCCTGGTAGATGATCCAATCCATGCGGTCAGTTCTAAATTCAAACACATATGAGCAATGCTAAATGAACTCATCAGGTTGTTATTTATAAATGTATACAAACACACACACACACACACACACACACACCATGGTAATTAAAAAGGTCATGAATTTAAGAAGGGGTGAGTACATGGACACAGGGGTAGTTGAAAGGAGGAGAGGGAGGAGAAAAGGATGTAAATATAGTACTTGTGTTTTAAATCCTCAAGTGATGTCAAATCTCTCCTCAATGCCATCCTGATAGAATGGTTTTGAAAGGAAACCAAAAAAATCCAGAATAGTCACACAATGTTTTAAAAAAGCAAGGCTAAAGCGATAATACTAATTTTGAAACTTATTACAAGATGATAGCACTTGAAGAAATATGAAAATAATGTGATAATCGACAAGTTTATCAATTCAAATTGAAGCAGTTTCTAAAGTCACAGGAAAAATGTCTAAGCTGCAAGATCTAACTTGAGGAAACATGAACCATTTATGTGTCAGTGTTTCCTGTTCCTACTCTTCCTTTCACAGCTTTTGATGCTTAGACTGTGCTCACCACGTACTTGCTGAATAAACAACCATCTTAAGCATTCCCACTATGTCAGTCAATCATTTGTCAGCTCTCTCTATATTTTGTGACAAATAACATCATGTAATAACTTCAAACTGTTTCATTGACCTAAAGAGTATATCATTGATGTGACCTGTGAACATGTCTCAGAAAGTTTAGCTTACTGAAACATTTAAAAAAACTCAATAACATATTTATTGAAGCTGTCTAAAGAAAGAATTGACCAAAATGGATTTCACTGTGGTACGTTAAATTTAGTTCTGCATGATACACAGGTATAAAATGAAATATTTCCAATCCTTTCATGAGATGTCCCATTATTTTCTCCATTTGTCAGGTGCAAGAGAAAAAGTATATTTAGTATAGTACATTGTAGGTATCTCAAATAAAAATATCATATATGTAGATTTTGATACATTTTATCTGCAAAACAACATTAATTCAAATCCTAGCTAATTAAACTAATTTCACAGTAGCATGCATCTTATTAGGTTGAACCATTTGCCTTTGCCCAAGAGGGCTTGAGGTTTTGCTCCAAAGAATCAACAAATCTAATACAAAACTAAGGAAAGATCACAACTGTTATAACACATACAGGGAGTCTCTTGAGATTTCCACATTGCCACCTTTCCCCACACCACATCCCAGATTAGCACTTTCTTACCCTCAAGATTCATTTTCTTTTGCCTGAAGGAATTACATCTACAATTGCTCCATTAAAATGCAAATAAGTTATGTAGGTGTGATGACACATTAACATACAGTAATTATTTACTGCTATCATCCTATATCAGGATTAATTTATCAATCGTCCAGTAAAAATAAGGCCCAGAGGGTGTCTAATATAGAAAAATACAATTTATGGTGGCAGTGGCTAAGGATGAGCTCACACATTCATGACTAGATGACACACTGTGACTGGGGGCTTGCAGCAGATTTTACTCCTTCAACCAGCAGCAAACTTCCTGAGTGTCTTTGATATGGGAGGTAATATGTTAGTCATGAAGGGTAAAGGCAAGCAAATTAAGTTTTAACTTTTCTTATAGACCTAGAGAAATTTTAGATAATGAACATGCATACATACACATACACATGCAGAGAGAGAGAGAGAGAGAGAGAGAGAGAGAGAGAGAGAGAGCTCAGAATCACATAACTCAGATTTCCTACCTATAAAATGGAAAAAAAAAAAGACTATACCTTCTTCATGGAATTCACAAGCACTAAACATATACATGTATGTAATGTGTCATACATTGCTTTATAACAAATTTTATTACAGAGCTAGGTCTGATACTGACTCCCAGAATAAATACTGCTTCTGACTTTGTTTTATGCATGTTTAACCCGGATATTAGGTTTTTAGCTTACTGATTACTTTCCTAAGAAGAATTATATCCTTTATTTCGTACTGCCTAGACCTTCCATTTTTATGGTTTCTAAATTTTGGGCACTTTTCCTGTGAGCTTTGTCATGGTTTAGATATCAAATGTCTCTCATACCATATCAAACTTTATCCCCAGCTAGTGGATCTATTAAGAGGAGATTGCATCATGAGGTTAGCCCCATTTACTAAAGAATTAGTAGTCAAAAGGTTTATCACTTAGTTGGGGGAAGGTCATCGCCAAGGAAGTATAATTTGAAAGGTTTATCTTGTACCCAGTCTCTGTGGTTCCTGGCTAGGTTGAGTTTGTTTGTTTGTTTGTTTGTTTTCTTGTCATGTAGTTTTTACATTCTGTTTCTGCCTTGCCTGCAAGCAATGGAGCCAGAGTAATACTGAAACTATGAACCAAAATAAATCTTTCCTCTTTTCCAAGTGACTTACTTTGGGATTTTTTCAAAGTAATGGGAAGGTGACTACCATATGAGTCTCTTCTCCTGGCTATGTTCTGGTTATATTGTGTAGGGCTAGTAACTTTGGCCCAGTGATACAAATAAAAGTTTTGCTCTTAAATAGAACAAACAATATTTGACTAATCTTCTGTTTATGCCCACTTATGCTATAATGTTTGGTACCAAATAATAATCATATTGCATAGGAATGAGTCTCTTATTATATAAATCATGGAAATGCCAATTCATCTACCTCAATTTGAAAGAATTTCATGAAAAATATATTTGGCTTTAGGCCTTGCTTTTATATATTCATGCATAACAAGTTGTAAAGAAAACGAATGAACTAGTGTTTCATTAAGATTAATTATGGGTATGATTTGGTTGAAAGTTTTACCTTTTTTCTTGAGGTTGTCAATAATTCACTCAGTTGCCATAGTCTGTAGTTCATTTTTCATGCTTATTATATAAGTAATGTTCAGATAATGTTAACCTTTTATCATCCTTCTTAATATTAAAATTCTAAAAAACTTTTTATCCAAAACAACATGCTATTCAAAACTTAAAAAAAGGTTAGCTATGAGAGTATATTATGGGATGACTGAAACATTACTTACACATATGCATTTATTTAAGGAGGGAATGTAGACAAAACATGTACTAACTAAAGATGACAGAAAGCTATTTTCAAAAAATACTGGTTAGCAAGACCAAAGACAAATAAAAAATAAGTACAGTGAGCACACAAATTGGAGACTAAATATAATTAAAAAAACCTTAGAGTAAACATAGTAGACTATATTATAATATTTTATTATTTAGTTTTATTTCTGTATATTCTGTACTCATGTGATGCCTCAAGGCAACATCAGTAGCAATACCCATGGTGGAAACAGGAGAGAAAATCTCGCTCCAGTAACTTCTATCCAGAAAGCAAGTGCCTTCTGCAGCAGTTCAGCATTTATTATATATAAAGAGTTACATGTAATTATATGTAAGTATATTTATATATACACATATATATTTATATATATATATATATTATTCTATTGTGCCAGTTAATCTTTAGTGATTTAATTTAATAACTCATGACACAATTAATTATTTACGCAACTGATCATTTTATGTAATTGACCAAATTAATTGGCAGGTTTGTATTGACATGGTTTAAAGATTGTTATACTTGATAATTGAGGTTCAATGGTTTAATACAGCTATAATCTCTGAAGAGAGTTGCTACAGCTAAGACTCCACATGCCCCAAAGGAAACATTCTCTATGACTTTTTTTCACATAAAGTTTTCAAATTCCCAATAGGAGATACTTTCATGATTCATCACCCTTATCTGAAAGTTTTAGAAATTAATGAGTCAAAAACTTCATAGTAATACCAACCAAAAAAATACAACAAAATTATCACATCTACATTGTCCTCCTTCATCCTTTACCCACCAAAATAAATAATCATTTTCCTCTGGTCTTCTCTATTTCAAGGTATGACAGATTATCCACCTACTAAAGTTTCAAACGTATGAGTTAGTACTGTCAGTTCCCTCCTTCATTACCACCCGTAGATTTAGTCTAAACTCTTCTAATTTTACAACTTTCCTATTGAATCTTCCACTTCTTTTTTCTACCTTCCTATACCCCACTTGCGCTGCCAGCTTCCTAGCCCACTCCTTGTCTTCTATCTGATTCCTACCCTTTTTCTCCGGGCACGTTCTGATAGACTCTTCACAATGTTGTCAGAGGGATCATTCTTGGATGCAAATCTTACATTTTATATTTCTAACCAAGTCTTTTCAAAGGCATCCTATTAGATTTTAAGGTCACAATAAGAAAAAAATCTCTAATATGACCTAAATGTCCTATACTACTGTGTAAGTTACTTTTCTTGCTGTGAAATTTACCTAACAAAACAAATTAAGGAAACCACGTGTTATTTTGGGTCATAGTTTGAAAGTGGGAAGTTACTGAGGTAGATACTTTAGACACGTGTTCATATCACACCAGTACTCAGGAAGCAGAGTGATGCATTTGCTCCATCACTTTTTTACCACTTTGACCTGCTTTTTGTCTTTAAGAAGATTAGCATGTTCTTTAATACCACAGGCATTTTCTATGCTTTCCTATCTCTGGAATGTTGTGATCCCTCTTTTCTTAATTGTGGCTACAAAGCTAGTAAATTCTCATTTCCTCAGAGAAATGCATTCTGACCTCTTTGTATTGAACAAATTCTGCTATTACATATTTACATATAATACGGCATCTTTCCCTGTCTATACTCATCACAGTGCAATACTGCCATTATGTATACTCTTTGTCACAAGACTGTATGTTCCATTATGTCAGGTACCCATGCATTTGGTTTATACTTATGCTTCCAATTCTCAGTCCTATGTCTTGCCTATATGCCAATAATTTAATTATTTAATAAATCAATAGATAGATTTTCAGAGGCTCACATAACTGGCCTTCATGTTTGCTGAGCCTAGTACAGAACTCTTCATGATACAATGTTGCTTCTATTTAGGCAAACAGCATAAGACTGGAACATTTAGCAGTTTGGGACTTACAAATGAACCTTCCATTGTCTGCCAGTTGCTATACATGTACATGACATTTTCATCAAAGAAAATGTATGAATGCATCAGTACTCCAGTTCCATTATTAGGACAATAGATCTCATGCATTAAAGAAGCCACACATAAAGGGTTGGCATCATCACAGTACTATGCATGTCAATTTTCAAGAGAAGTATTAATATGAAAGAAAAGATATAAAAAGTATAAAGAACATTAATATGAAAGGAAAAATAAATCATAGTGTTGCATGCATTTTTAAAGTCCTTTAGAAAAAATGTTTTAGTTTGCTGAGTTGAATTCTAAGATTTCATTTAAAAAATACTTAATGTTCCTAGAGACCTATCAGAAATATCTATCTACAGGCAAAATTGATACTTATTTTTGATGAATGAAATAACCATAAAGAGCCTTTTTCTTCCTTGAATAAACTTAAGATTAGATGTGTTCATTTTTATACTTTAGAAGCTAAGTGTAATAATAAGAAATATGGAATGCTTTTTCTGGAAGAGCTACTTCTAGAAGGTTTTTATTTTAAACTAGTAAGTGGGATTTTAATGGTAAAATCTGAGAATTGTGCATAGTATTTAGAAAATGCAAGCTATAATCCTGAAGTGCTATAATCATCAAATAGTTGCTGGCATCTTTCAAAGTCTTTAATCCTTCTTCATATTAACTTTTTGACCTAGCTTTTGTCAAAATATTCTTAAGTCCCTGAACATATTCTCATAGTATAAAACTACTATTTCTTGAATTTGTCGTATGGTAGAAACAACCACACAGATATTGTTGAGTTCCAAGTAAATCATTGGAAAGCATGTGTCAAATACAGCACTCCCAAAATAGATACTAGAGTTGAAAGTCCAATTTTATTTTCTGAATTTCAGGATTAGAAATCCAACAACCATTTACAAACCGATTTTATATCAAATCTCAAAGGGATTTACTGATTTTAGTACAGCTAAAAGGCAAATAAACCAACACATACTTTTTTCTCTCTCACAAAAATATAATTCTAATTTCAATAGAAATTCAAATTTATATGTCATCTATATTAACTCAGGTAGGTAATAAGTTTATTATTGTTGAGGAAACAATATCAAAGTTACAGCAGGCTAAATGACCCTTTCATTAAAGATCAATAACTTCTGTTTATAAACTTAAAGCACTATGCTGAGTACCATGCAGGGTGTATTTCTATAATAGGATGTGGTCTCTGTCCATTTTATCATGAAAATCTTGTTGAAACAATCTAACCAAGGTAAACATTTGCCAACTTACACCAGAATTGAAGAAGGTTTAAAAAAAAATGGGTGGAGAGTTGAGCTTGACTAAAGTATAAGAAATATGGTTGATGAGAAAGAATAGATCTGATTTATGAAGCCACTGTCATATATAGACAATGTGCTCTGGATTTTATGAAATGATAAGGCAAACTTTGGATAGTTTATAAAATGGTAGAAAAATGTTGGAATTTGAACCTCTGAAACTGTTCTGGAATTCATCAAAAACACAACTTCAATTGAGACTGCCATTTGTCTATGACTCCCTCCCCCCCCAAGAACCTCTAATTTCAACTCTATGAAATGAATGAGTTGAATAAAGGATCAAAATATGGTAAGCATACTTAATTAAAGGAAGAGGGCCTTTTAATTTTAGGCTGTGGCAATTGGATGTTCAATTACAGAAATGAAATCCATGGTGACAATATAAACGACAGGACACTGAAACCTGGGTTAAACAAGGTTTCCCCTAAATCTCATGTTATAATAAAATGTCAGGTATCAACAAATACAGATGTACTTAGCTATTTGTTTATTTCATTACTTTTGTGTAATGAAAAAAATCTCAAAACAGAACATCATTTATGAGAGACAAAAGCTCTAAGTTCAATGTGCTTCATTCCTATTGGGTTGCTCTTCATAAATATTGCCATTAATTTAGGTCAAGCAAATGATAAGAATGTGTTTAGTACACTGTCTATGTCAAGTGCCAAGGATCCTCATTCCTATATATAGTCTGTGCTTCTATGGAGCAATGGCTCAGGCCACCAAAGAGAGACTCAGGAGAAAACATATGGGGCTGTAATTTTCTACTTTAGATCTGATTGCTGCCTTGTATTCAACATAGATACCCAACACTAAGTAAACAGGAACACAGACTAGATAGCTCAGAGACCTAGGGTAAAGCCAAACTGATCTAAATTTTTAAAAATGTAGCAATAAAATGATTCCTAATATAATTCTGCTATACCCATATATCAGTGCCTTGCTTGGCCATCATCAGAGAAGCTTCCTACTGAAGCAGATGGGACAGATATAGAGACCCACAGTCAGACAATACACACAGAAAGAGTGAGTCAATCAAATATACAGTTCTAAATGGGATGTTTATATCAAATTCCTCCCCTCAGGGCTCAGGAAACCCTGCACAAAAGGAGACTGAAAGAGTGCTAAGAGCCAGAGTATTGGGAACACAATGTAAACAGGGTCTTCTAAATATAGCATGACTGATGCTTTAATGTACTCACAGAGACTGTGGCAGCATGCACAAGGTCTGCACTGGTCTAAGCCAGATGGAGACCCAAGACTGAGAGGGGAAGTGGATCCCTTAATAACCCATCCCTAATTCAGAAGCTATATACAATGAAAAACTTCTTGTATGGGAAAAATTAGTTTTCTCCAATGGAGTCTCAATGGGTCTACAAATCACCCAAGTTCAGGCCCTATGTATGCCTAGTGGTACATGGCCAACACAAAATGAACTCAGTGATGGTTTGTCTGGGATTATTATTTTTTTTTTTTTTACCTTTCAGGTCTTTTGTTTATATGTTATTGTTTTTGATTTTGTGTTTCTTAGGGTATTTCTGAGTGTGCAGATGTATGTGTCTCTGTATGTGTTTCTTGGGCCTTTTATTTAGTTCTGTTTTTGGTGGATGTTTCTGTTTGTTTGTTTTGGCTTATTCAGGACTGTTTGTTTATTTTAAATGCCTGGTTTTTTTTTTCCGATGAGAGAGAGAAAGAGAGAGAGAGAAGAAGAAGAATATAGATTTCGTCAGGAGATTGGGAGAATCTGGAAGGAGTTGGGAGATGAAAAACTATGATCAGAATACATTGCATGAAAAAGTCAATTTTCAATAAAAAATTAAATTAAATTATAAAATAAGAGAAGCATACTTAGAAATGGATAAAGTTTATTTAGCAAAATTGTGTCTGTAGTCACTGAATTATAAGGCTGGGGTCTAAACTAAGAAATTCAGCATAGGCGTTGAGAAAAGATTATATATGAATAGACATTTCCAAGGAACTAAAGAGAGCAGTAAGAACAATCATTCAGGATGCATACCAATGAAAACTAAGCATGTATGAAAAAGCCATAAGGAACCGGCTACTGTGTATATAGGTATATAAATTAGTTTGCATAGCATCCTTGAGATAGGATATAATCATTTGATTTATGAGAAACGTGAAGCATAAAGAAAGCATTGAAAGGTAATTTATGTAGTGTGCATAGATGCTTTACTGAAGCATGAGTTTACATTCTGGTTGAAATAGTAAGACTTGCACATGCAGCTAAACATATCCATCCTGTTTATATAATAATAATGGATTTAATTAAATGACATAGCACAATTTGTACAAAAACTAGTCCCTCCTCCCAGATTCTCCCCATATTCTGACCATCTAAATCTGCATTTTTCCTTTCTCTCATCAGAAAACAAACAGGCATCTAAAATGAACAAACAAACCTGAAGAAGCCAAAACAAACAGACAACAACATGAAAAAAAGAAAAAATAAAAGAGCCAAAGAAAAGGCACAAGAAACACATACAGACGGAGACACATGCATCTGCACACTCAAAAATACCCTTTAAAGTAGCCCCCATAGACAATCATAAATTTATTACACTCATGAAGATATTTCCAGAACCCTGAATTCATTGTTTTCTAAACCAGAAACACATCTTTATCCTACTCAATGGTAGGAAATGTTTCCTCTGAGCTGAATTTAAATTTTGGAATGGCAGAACCGAAGTTGCAGTTGAGTTGGTCAACTGGAGTTAGTTATCATGCTGGAAAATGTCATTTGACATTAAAAGCATAATGTAATACTAAGAAATGAGATGGAAAGATTCTTTTGAAAGCACCTCCTTGTTGGGTCTTTCAGAGGGCAGTCATGCTAGGTCCCTTTCTGTGAGTGTTCAGTAACCTCCTTAATAGTGTCAAGGCTTGGGGCCTCCCCTTGAGCTGGATCCCGCTTTGGGCCTGTCACTGGACCTTCTTTTCCTCAGGCTCCTCTCCATTTCCATCCAGAAGACCCAACAAGTAGCTGAAAGAGTCAGATGCAGATATTTGAACCCAATCAACGGATAGAAGCTGCTGACCGCTGTGGTTGAATTAGGGGAAAACTGGAAGAGGCTGGGGAGGAAAGCAGCCCTGTGGGAGGACCAGCAGCCTCAATTAACCTGGACTCTCAGACACTGAAACACTGACCAGGCAGCATACAGCAGCTGATATGAGGCCCCCAACACCTATACAGCAGAGGACTGCCAGGTCTGGGTTCAGTCAGAGAAGATGCACCTTATCCTCAAGAGATTGGAGGTCCCAGGGAGTTTAGAGGACTGGTGGGGTGGGGGTGGGGGTGGGGGTGGGAGTGGGGGATGGGGACATCCTAGTGGAGACAGGGGGTGGGGAGGAGGTATGGAATGTGGAACAGTCAGAGGGTGGAGGAGGAGGGGAATAAAATCTGGAGTTTAAAATTAATTAATTAATTAAAAAAAAATAGGGAGTATAAATACACTACAAAAAAAGTGCCCCCTTTCACCCACCAAATTCTAAAGCAGTGTCAAGATTGTTCAGTTTAATAAAAGCATGGCTGTAAGAAAACAGCTACTTTCTACTACCTTGGGCTCTAGTATATGTTTATATCAATATATTTATATGCAACTAAATGCATATACAAAAGTCAAAAGGCTACATATTTTAAATTACATGTTTTCTGTAAGACAATTAGAGATTAATACTCGTGCATATGAGATATTCAAGTACAACTTAGTGTAAAATACTGTGGCTATTCATATGTGTGGAGATCAGCATGGACAGCAAAAGGAGGGGAGAAGTGAGCTCAAAGAACAAATTAAAGTCAAACACTTACTATGAAGGTTAGAGTCAATTTAACAAATATTCTAATTTGAGTGTTATAAAAGCCCTCCTAAACCCCTGCTTTAAACTAAGCTTCAACCAAAAACAGTTGTTAATAAAATAGAGCAGATCAACAGGAATGTAGACAGGCTGGTGGGTCCAGATTCCAGGGGAGGGTATTGCTGAATGACTACCAGCTGAGAAGTTCAAACATGATCCAAAGTTAGCCTATTATCCCTCCACGGGTGATTTTGTAAGTCTCAAGGATCTGTCAAGGCTCACTAATAAATGTCTTGCTCTACAAAGGCAATTTAAGAGAAGAAAAGGAAAAGAACATGGATACTTCAAATTCTCTCTCCCTTGGGTTAAAGGCCCTCCCACTGACCTTGCTTTAAAGACAGGGCATGTTGGCAAGAACAGAGAAGGGCCACCAGCAGTGTGTAGATAAGCTTTTAGCAATGCCTTATTGTCTTTCAAAGGGATGAGCAGGTTTGATAGTTTAAATCAGGAAATGCTGAGAGTTCTTTCTGCAAAGTGGGCACTTACTAGCTAGTAGAGAATTATTTCTTACATAAAATACATCCTGACAAAAATCTGTGGTTTTATTAATCAAAGTAAATATAGGTTTGCACTACTTTACTGCAAATTTGTAAAATGCAAGATAATAATGAATATCATTTTCACAGCACACTGTAAATCTTATTACTCACTTCTAGTACTCTCCCAATTTAATATGTGATAGCTTAACTAATTTCATGTTCAGCATAAACTAAGTCATTGAAATTACAAATTCACAAGTAAGCTACAAAAATTATGCTTGTCTTCAAGATTATGGATTTAATAATTGAAAATATGATCTGACATAGAGTAAGGAAATATTTGAAAAACAAAAGTTCACCTGAAGCTTACCACTGAGAACACTGGAAACATTTTTTCATTTATATCATCAGGAAAAACTCGTAAATGAACAAAGGTTAGGTTGCTTTATAAGATTTATCTTTCCAGAGTTTCTTTAAAAACGTCATATTCCCAAAATGGGTGCATTACAAATATGAGAGATGACATATTCATATAACATGAGCTAGATTCTGGCATGAACATTAGATGCTCCTTTTAACAGCAAAATAGTTATTTTATTTTTTTTCCCTGTGCAGAGTGCTAAATTGTTTTGAAAATTCTAAGCTCTGTGCCAGTCTGGTTTTTCACTTAAAATGAGAAATGATCACGCATATGTTAGACTTGTTGCAACCAAATGCTTTATCCCTGGCCCGTGAGCCCAGACTCTTGCAAGCTATCTTTTGAAATATGACATTTACCAAATATATTGTGAGCAGCTGACTGCATGAGGCTGAGCTTCCTGTTTCTCACTTTTGAGGCCTCTAGAGGCTTAGTCTTTTAGAACTCAATTTACTGTAGTTGATGTGCTCTCTTTCCCCCTACTTGTTTCAGTTAGAAATTAGTGTCTTGATTAAATTCTAAAGGCAACTGTGCTAATAATAAGTCTGTCAGGGACTTATCCTGTACAGTGAGGGTCTGGCAACAGACATCCCATTAGTGAATGTGTAATTTTACTTTACGTTTTATGCATTTTTATCTGTCATCACTTTTGAAATTATGCTATTTATTTGAAGGGACCATTTTACAGATAATGATGAGGTGAAGGGGATTCTAGGGAGCAAGTGAATTAGCAGAAAAAGTGAATTAACATAAATGTCCCCCAACTGTACCTTAGAAATCAATGCACACCATAGTCTCCTGTCATCTTTTTGGATCTAAGCAATGTCCTTTGCATATCAGAGTGCTCCTTGGTGTCTCACTAAATCAGATGTGATTCTTTGAGACAGATGTTAGTGCTCAAAACTATTTTGTCAGTTTTCTCATTTGAACAATGAGGTAGCTAAGGTTGCACGATCATTCAGCTCTTCTCCCTTTCTGTGCTTAGGAATATTTTCAATGTGACGATCAAAGATACATGTCTTGAGAGCATTCTCCAGGGTTTTTTTTGTATTGAAATGTACTACTACTCCACCATTAATAGTCAGGGTTCAGAGGGAGGACACAAAAGCAGCTCATCTGTGCTCACCTCTTGTGCTGCTGTGATCTCTCCATTTAACAAGAGCTATTGCCACCGTGATGCAATTTGCAATGAAGCCCTCATAAGAGCTAACCTGATCTTAGAAACATGACCTTCAAGCTCTAGACCTTTGAGGTAAATAAACCTCTTTTCTTTTTAACATTATGCCACTTTAGGTATTTTATAACAGTAATAAAAAATGAATAGAACACATTTTGGAAAACCTGTGATTCAGCTCACTTTGAATCTGCTCCATTATTTAATAATTTATAAACATAGAAAATTATATTGAACAGACATATGATAGGTGGTAAGGTAACAAAGTTGTTTAATATCTTAAGGGTCATAGAAACCTTTTTATGGAGATAAAATACAATCCTTAAAATGATATGTAACAATGCATTCTGGGACAAAGCTATGTACCAAAGTGAAAGACAAGGAAGAGGATTACAGAATCTGTCCTATACTCTCAGACAACACTTTGCACAATGAGATTTCCCTGTGATTTGTGCTTTTTATAGTAGTTTGTATTACCTGTCATATATTGACAAATGCATACATACAAGTATATACACGCAAACCTGTAGATATGAACAAATCAGTCAAAAGCTCAGGCACTATCATCAGTCATGATAGCTTCTCAATGATTAAATTGATCACAAACAGGGAGTTTTATTCACCTCATCCTTCAGAGTATACGTTTTCAGAAAGCCACTGTTACTTGTTCATTGTGTACCATGTATACTCAGCCAGAGAAATAGGAGGCATACAACAAATGGCTGTTTCATGATCAAGAGTAGGTTTTAGTTGTACAGTGCCTCTCATATCAGTTCCTATGAAACTTTTTATCTGTTCATAACCAAGAGCATTGACAGAAACCTGCATTGTTTCAATATTCAGGAAGCTGGGGTAGGGTAGATATGTGTGTGGGCTTAGGTTGCTGGCCAGCCAGTTTAGAAAAGTTAACAAGTTCCAGGTTCTGTGAGAGATCTTTTCTTAAAAAACAGGGTGAGGGGTAATTGGAGAAAGACAACTAATCTTGACTCCTACCCCTGCACGCGTGTGCACACCTGTGCAAAAACAAGCATGCATCATCATTCCTACACACACACACACACACACACACACAGACACACACACACAGACACACACACAGAGAGAGAGAGAGAGAGAGAGAGAGAGAGAGAGAGACAACACAAGAAACAAAACAAATTGATGCAAATAGAATCTATGTCTATCACTTTCTGTTATAATTACCATATAGTGCCTATCTGTTCTAGTGAACAAAATACTTCATAGGTATCTGTCTAATCAAAACATCTGAATTTAGAAAAATTTTAAAATTCTAAGTGGTTAATATCAGGAGCAAACAGAAGAGTCCTGGGATTGTATATATCAAAGTGATCAATCTCCTCTGTCTTCAAAGTCACTCTATCTTCTCCTGAGTTATCTGAGGTTACTTCCTTCTTCATCTAAAGCTCAGCAATATCAGGGCACCTCTGAATTTCTTGAAGCTTATCATTATTACAAACTTGCTTTCAATCTGTCCCCACATTGGTAGCTAAGTTTTCCACTCAGAGTCTCCGAACCAAAATAGTTCCAACATTTTATTGCTACGTATTTGACACATCAAGGCCTTCACAGGTGGGCTTCAGTTAAAATGCTACATAGACGTTTAGGCAAAAATAAAGCGAAAAAGAATAAGATGCTCCACTTCCCTAAGACATGATTTCTCACTAAAATCCACTGGTGCAAAGGCTGGTTAAGCATAGCAGAATATGATACACCTTCACAAATCCAATTTCCTTAGTCTTAATCATCTAAAAAGAACTTTTCAATGGCCTTGGGAAATTTTTAGTTCTTAATCACTCTGGAATGAAATAAATTCAAGGCATACACTAATGTAAACATTGGAAATGGTAAAGCCTACCACAGTTGGCAACACTGAGCATATATCCTCTATTTGCCAGCAAGATAGTGCCAGCAAATTTCACACATTAGTTGTCAGGATTAGAATCAGTCTTTTTTATGGTAAAAAATAATAGGAAAAGCAGGTGAGGAAACTACCTGTGATGCTAAAAATGAAGATGTATTTCTATGAATATTAGGAAATCTTGCCATGTGGTAGCCTTAGACATGACAAATCATCAGCATATGGCCATGTTCATTTAAAGTGTATTAACAAAGAGTTATACAATGTTGAATGCATGTACAATACTAAGTATCCAGTTAGAAAAAGGCTTCTAAATTTTTATTCTTACATCAATTTGTGCTTACATAGAAATAATTATCATCTTTTCTAAATTGATTAATTAATATAGAGTGGTAAAAGCTTTCAGAAAGGGCAATGCAGTATACCTTGCTCACATTCAAACATACACTATATATTTAGAAATGAATGTGCTCCTTAATAATGGTAATATGCTAGACAGCCAATGTAATATATTTATCAATGTTATATAATACAAAACAGCATATAGCAGAAATGATTTAATTATTTAACCATGCCTAGAAACAGTTCTGCAGGTTGAAATAATTTAATTAAAATATTTTTAATACATCTCCATAAAATTATTTATATAATTGGAAGTGGCTTAGACATTTATAGAATAGTATAACTCTGTGTTTCCAGAAAACCACTGTATATAAAGAAAATATTACATTTAATGTGAATTATCCTTTCTTATAATCAAGATCAATTTACACAAAGTCCAAATGAAGGAGACAGGTCTTGATAATTCAAGACCAAGAATGATTGCAAACATGGCTAACAGAACTCAAATATAATGGTCGAGATCACGCACTATGTAATTGATTGCATAATATGACATTTTTAATTCTGTGTGTGTGGGGGGGTGTAAAGCTATAACACCGTTAAATATCTGATTTGGCAGATAAAAAGAATCCAACAGATATTTTCAAAAGTACTTAACGGTTATTAGTGGGTATTACATACACCAAATGACTAGTCAACATATAATGTTTTCTTTCTTTCCTTCCTTCCTTCTTTCTTTCTTTCTTTTTCATTTTCTCTTTTCCTTTTGAAACAGGGTTTCTCTGTATAATCTGGGCTGTCCTAGAATTCCCTCTGTAAATCAGGCTGGCTTCAAACTCATAGAACCAGCCTGTCTCTGCCTCACAAGTCCTGCAATTAAAGGTGTGCACCACAGACATCCACAAACATTCAGCACCTCCAATTACAACCAGAGGAATTGCGAAAGAGGCATCATAAATGTGCCTTATAAAATTTCTTATACTTTCTGTGTCTCATCCCCAAAGTAGCTTGTAAACTCATTAGCTGTTGTGTGAGAAAAACTAGAAACTAATATATCTCATTGTCTTGAACGTTAAGAACTTGAGGCAAATGGGGATGGGTATTCAAATGGGAAGATTAACTGTAAAAGGATTATTTTTGGTGAACATTTTTGACATTTTGTCTAAATTTTACTGCTGCAGAAATTTTGCTTTAAAACAGACTATGCATTTTGAAATGAGCCTGATAAATATCTTACTATATAATTTTGATAGCAATTGCCACTTAATACTTTATCTTGCGATAACCATAAACATAATTTATAATATAATCTCCAAAAAAGATCCTGCTTAACCATTTCTGCTTTTTATTACCAGTTAGTACTAATACTTGGGGGTTGCTTGAATGGCAAAATGGTGTTTTTATACATTTTCACCAAAAACTTTGGCTAAATAATTTGTACTTTTCCACATTTAGAAGTCTGGATATGGCTCAGTGATAAAGGATAGTCTGCATTTAAGTGATATTGTTTGACGAACTGAGAAATCATTTCGGTTTGGTATTTATTTGAGGTTGATTAAATCAGAGGCTAAGGATTCTCAGCCACTGTATTCTCCAACTTCAAAAAAAAAAAATCAATACATCCTAGTTAATGTGCAGTACACACTGTAACCACAGTAAATGGGCGAACCTTGGCTAGCTCTTATAGCTCAACAAACGTAAACCAGAAGAGGATGATACAATACAAAACATTTTAAAAAATATTTCTATGTATAAAGATAAGTCTGTTATTTGTTTGAAAATAAAACACGTATCTATAATAATATGCATATGTATCAACACTTCTTTCCTAGGGCTATAAATGCTTTGGTATTCCTCTTGTCACAAAACCTTACCCCTTTACATCTAATAATTCATCTATCAATAGACACACGGGGTACAGAATTGGACAGCAATGTGGGTTTTAAGAATAATTCAATAAAAATTAAAATGTGCTGTGATTTACAACAAAGTATATAACCTTATCCTCACTATCAAAACCAAAGTGTCTTCACTGTTTCAGAATCTCTATCAGCACAATGGAAATACAAACTCCTTATTTCCATATTGAAAGGATAAATAATGAATGTAAAATAATAAAATATTACAATTACCAACTGTAACCAAAGTCTTTTCATATTTGTAGCTGGTCATAAGGAGAGCAGTCTGTTTAGTTACAAAAGACAAACAGCAGGCCAGTTTAGAGGAGAAAGTTGGGAGATACTGTGGTTGATTATTTTTCCCCCTTTGCACATGAAGAGGAAAATTCTTTTTATTTCTGTAAAACTAAAACCTAGTTTTGATGAACAGAAACATTTCATTATTACAACAGAATAATATGTTAGTCTTATTTAATAAAAACTCATATGTAATTATTATTTAATATTTATTTGAGAAACAATGATTTAGCAAAATGTTAAGGTTTTACTATTAATTTTAATTTTATGGGCATGGTTTCTTTGACTACACATATGCACCACATGTTTGTAGTAACCACAAAGGTGTCTTTTAATTACCTAGTGAATTGATTGTTTTAATTTTTCGCTGATTTGTTTTGGCATGGTATAGAACAATATCTGATTCCCAACCACATCTACTCCTTCTGAAAGGGTGATTTAAAATCCCTGTGGTGATATTATATGGTATGAAACTTGGAAATGCATGCTTACTATCACAATATAATTTTATATTTGAAAAATGGTAAAGATAAAATATTTTCATAAAGAAGCTACAGAAAATAACCCTCTCAATGGAGTTCAGGGACATAAGTTTTTATATGTATCAAAAGGAGAGATGTATGAATAGCCTGGAAAGTAGTGGGGAACTTTCAACCCAGCTCCTGAAAAGCTCTGGGGAAGGGTTTCTGTTAATTTTGGACCGGGGGGGGGGAGGGGTAGGGTCATTGTCTCATAATATGTGACATTATTTTTATTTTTTGTTTTTTTCTTATAGGTCTCTTGTATACACACACACACACACACACACACATATTATGGTTCTGGTGTTATGTTTTTACAGGATTTTTGAGTGTGGAAACATGTGTCTCTGTGTTTATACATGTTTCTTTTTTTGATACTTTATTTACAATTAGAATGTTTCCCCCTTTCCAGATCTCTCCTTTGGAACCTCCCCATTCCCTCTCCCCTCCCCTGCCTCTATGGGGGTATTCCCCCACCCACCCACCCACCCACCCACCTACTGTTGTCTTCTCTCCATGGCATTCCCCTAGAACTGGGGCATCAAACACCCTCAGGCCCAAGGGCCTCTCCTCCCCCTGATGGCTAACAAGGCCCTCCTCTGCCACTTATGTAGCCAGTACCATGGGTCCCTCCATGTGTATTCTTGGCTGGTGATACAGTCTCCGGGAGCATTGAGGGGTCAGGCCAATTGCTACTGTTGGTCCCTCCCTGGGGCAGCAAAGTCCCTTAGCTCCTTCAGTCCCTTCTCCAACTCCTCCATCTGGGACCTCACGCTCAGCCCAAGGGCAGATGCTAGCGCGGATGTGGAGAAAGAGGAACACTCTTCCATTGCTGGTGGGAATGCAAGCTGGTACAACCACTCTGGAAATCAGTTTAGCGGACCCTTAGAAAAATGAACATAATACTACCTGAGGACCCAGCTATTCCACTCCTGGGCATATACCCAGAAGATGCTCCATCATTTAATAAAGACACATGCTCTACTATATTCATGTCACAAACGAATGAACAAGGTATGTAATCACTGATAACTCGTTATTAGCCCAAAAGTTCAGAATACCCAAGAGTCACTTCACAACACTAATCTTCTAACAGGTCATGTATCTCACCACCAGCATTAACAAGTTGCTAAAATAATGTGTTGAAGATTTGCTAACACTCTCTAAAGATAACTAAAAGAAAACACTGAAGAACAAATTCTTAAGAAAGAAATTGGGATATGTCTTAGTGTTTTTATATGACAAATTATCTTTATTCATCTATGTTTTATTTTAGTTTTTATTTGTGTGTGTGTGTGTGTGTGTGTGTTTGTGTGTGTGTGTGCGCGCTCTCCATCTCCTGTATTGAACTATTGAAGTAGTCTTTTACTTGAACCAAGACGTTGTATATACAGTTTGTCTGGCTATTCAGTTTGCTTCAGGAATCCTTTGTTTACAATATCCTTAGTTCTGGAATTACATGCTTACTCAACATGTGTGTTTAGGAGATCTGAACTCCAATCCTCATGACTGTGCAATGAACATTTTATCCAATGAGCCTTAGGATCATGAAAAATAATTTTGCACTGTCCAATTTAGCAAACATTTACCATATGTGAGTATATTTATCCTGAAAAAGTTGCTTATGTGATGTTAAAATTCAAATAAGAATATTGTTTTGATTTTTTTTATCTAGCAAACCATGAAATGGCATTATTTTATGAAAAAAATCTCAACTTCTGCAGCATATTAAAATATTGCTTATGACAAAATCATAATAATAAATAGACAACATAGTTATCTTTTACAAGTTTTTTCTAGCTATTGATTGAAAAACAAAACTTGAGCTTGAGTGGAGAGCATGATAACATAGCCTTTTGAATGAGATCTGCTTGTATATCAGGGTTGAGTTTACATATGTGGATATACTCCTCAAACATATTCCCACGCCAGCTTTTTCTAGGCATTTAGCTTTCACCTTATGAAGTTCTCATGTGTCTATATTACCCAATGTAGTGTCACTCATCTTAGTTTTTTCTATCTACTCTGTTGTTATACAGGTGCACCTCTGCCTGAAATGACTTTTTATGGTAATTACTGTTTGCGTCTACCTCATACAAATGGGAACTATAACAACCTGTGTCTATCAGCTGTTGCTGAGCAGATTGCTTTTAGCTAAAAGAGATGAAATCTTGTCACTTGTGACAGCAATGGTAGAAACTAGAGATTTTTATGGTAAATTTAAAAAGCCCTCCATGAAAGACAAGTTTCTATGATATGCAGAATATGACATGGATGTCCTAGAAGTTGGATGAAGAAGGAATGCTGAGGGAAGTAGAGGACGTATGGGGGAAGGCTGATCAGTAGGTACTAAGTCACACTCCCATAGGAGTAAGGTATTGTAGTATTGTGTTATACAATAGGGTAACTATAGAAAACAGTTGTATAGTTTTTAAAGACCATGGAAAATGCTGCTGATATTTTTAACAATAAATAAATGAGGAATGTATGAGGATATAATATATAATCTGCTTTATAAATTATGTGCTCATAGTATGTATATATCTATTGAAATATAACATAGTACCTCACTGATTTTTATGTTTAAAATAATTTAAAGTAAAATAATAAAATAAACCAATGAAGTTATTTCATCGTAATATGAAACATTATTCTTTCATAATATATTATTTAATAATATTTCATAATTAATAAAATTTCAAATCATTTCATAATCATAAAGTAATAAAATTATTTCACAGTGTATGCTGGACTGACTGAACTCATGAAGATCCACCTGCCTCTGCCTCCTGAGTGTGAGATTAAAGATATGTCCACCATGCTAAGCTATAAAAATATTTCACAGTCCAAACTTGAAGATTGCTCAGTAGATAAAGTACTTGTCAACAAGTATGGACATTAGAGTTTGGATCTGCAGGACATACATAAAAGTGGAATGGGCAGAGTGTCTGCCTATAATGCCAGTAATCCAGAATCAGAAACAGGGAATTCCCAAGGAATTAGCCAGGGTCCATGAGCTTCAGTTTCAGAGATTTACCCTGAATCATAAGTAAGAAAGTTAATAAATGAATAAATAAGTAAGTTAAGTAAGTAAGTAAGTAAATAAATAAAT